>JAJAQF010000224.1:0-47995 GCA_020510985.1 Pholidichthys leucotaenia | reverse complement strand
ACATGAGTGGTTGAACATTCATCCTACAAACTACACACAAACAAATTTCCCCTTCCCACATTTGTGGTGATCCCCCCAAAATCAAAAGAAAAATTCTGTCTCCCGATATAGCCATCAACTGCTCCACACCCACGAGGATCAGCCAAAGCCACTCCTTCTTCATCCTCCCAATCACCCTAACTCTACTGCTTTTAATGACATAACATTAACTCTCTTCTGTAGTTTTCCAACTTAACTCCAAAATTTTTAGCAACTTTGTACATCATAGAGTTTTTTTTTTTTTTTTAAATATATAATACAATTTATATTTTGTAAACTTGCTATTTGCTTCAAATCAGTCAGATGCCTGTGCAAATGCTTAAATATTCTACCTTATATTTTGTTCATGCTTAGCTCCCACCAGTCTCTTCTTGGATCTTCTTGATGAACTCCTGCACCTCCTCTGGGGTCTTGAAGATGTGTGTTCTGCCCCCATACGTGGTCAACAGTCTCGCAGGATAAATTACACCATGACGAATCCCAAGATTGCGCAGCTCTTTACGTACGGGATCAAACTGCTTCCTCAATTGTTGGATTCCTGTGGCCAAATCTGGGTAGAACCGCACCTGCTGGTCCTGGTGTTTAACCTTTCCTTTGGCTCGCGCAGCGTTGGAGATCTTCATCCTGTCTTTGTTGCTGAGGAACTTCATAATAAGCGTCCTCGGTGGTCCCTTATCTCTCCGTGGGCCGATACAGTGTGCCCTTTCTAGCACGACTGATGATTGCAGCTCCGCGCTGCCCAGCGCCTCCGGAATCCACTTTTCCAAAAAGGAACATGGGTCCTGACCTTCGGTTCCCTCCGGTAGACCCACCAGCCTCAAGTTGTTCCGTCTCGACCGGGATTCCAAATCCAGGACATTATCTTCCAGACATTTATTTTTTTTTCCAAAGTGCGCACCTTTAATTGAAGGGCGGTGACATCATCCTCAGCACTGGATACTCGAAGCTCCACCTGCGCCATTCGTTCTACACAGTCACCCAATTCTTTTCTCATTCCTTCCAACGCTGCCATAATCCCATCAAATTTAGCGGAAAAGTCTGCTCTCATTGAACTAATGGCAGCTAGCACTGCACCTGTGCCGTTGCCTGCAGTTACCGCACTGCTGCTAGCTTCCTCTGCCATATATGGAGCTTTATCTGCTGCGTCACAGACGTGAAAGTCCGTTAATTTGGACAAGACTGCGTCTTGAGAATTTTGAACATAGTAATAAATCGGGGTGATATCTTGCGAACCAGCTTAGATTGAATAAAGAAAAAACAGCTATCCATTCTATCAAGGATATGACTGGAAATATTACCCATGTGCCTGAAGAAATAAATAACTCCTTCAGAAAGTTTTATGAAAATCTCTACTCATCACAGGTTAACCCATCGGACTCAGAGATAAATACATTTTTGGACAATATTAACCTACCACAATTAAATAATGAACAGATTGCGGCTCTGGATGCACCTCTTCAGGTGTTTGAACTCCAGGAGGCACTTAAGCACATCCCAAACAACAAAGCCCCAGGACCAGATGGTTTTCCAGTAGAATTTTATAAAGAATTTTGGCCTGTGATGGCACCTACTTTTTTTAAAATGGTGAACCAAATCAAAGAAGATAATGTAATTCCTCCGAATATGAATTTGGCTAGTATTATCCTGCTCCTTAAACCTGGAAAAGAACCTACGCTTCCATCCAGCTACCGTCCCATCTCGCTTATGAATGTCGATCTCAAAATAATTTGCAAAGCCGTCGCCAAAAGACTGGAAAGGATAATTCCGTTTATTATACACCCAGATCAAACAGGTTTTATCAAGGGTAGGCACTCGGCTGATAATACACGCAGGCTATTTAATTTAATAGACTACTGCAAGATCAATAATGTAGAAACTACAATCTTGTCTCTGGATGCAGAGAAAGCCTTTGACCGGGTTAACTGGAAATTTCTTTTTATGGTGTTAAACAAGTTTGGGTTTGGTTCATCTTTCATAAACTGGGTTAAAACACTATATAGATGTCCAGTTGCATCTGTCCGAACAAATGATCAGACTTCCCAAAGCTTTAATCTTCAGAGAGGTACTAGGCAGGGGTGTCCACTCTCTCCCTCACTTTTTACCATCTTTATTGAACCATTAGCAGCAGCCATACGACAAAATGTTGATATCAGAGGTATTCAAACTGGAGAAAAGGAACATAAGATAAGTCTTTATGCTGATGATGTATTGATTTTCCTTGAAAACTCAGAAAGATCTCTTCTTCAGACAGTGGCGCTCATTGATAAATTTTCATCATTATCAGACTACTCTATTAACTGGGTAAAATCAATAGCTTTACCCATAAATTGCAATTTCCCAAATACATCTACTATTCCGATACAATCAGGGAATGTTAAATATTTAGGAATAGATATTTCTCCCAGGCTCTCAGAGTTATTGCGACTAAATCATATCCCCCTTTTTAAAAAGATACAAGACGATCTTATGCGCTGGAGGACACTACCTTTATCATTAATGGGAAGAGTCGCAACCATTAAAATGATGGTCCTTCCTAAAATTAACTATTTGTTCTCAATGATCCCTACCCAACCATCGATGGCCTGGTTTAAGTCTCTAGACTCAAATATAAGTAAATTTTTATGGAAGGATAAACCATCACGGATTAGTTTAAAAACCCTCCAAAAAGCGAAAGAGTGCGGAGGCTTAGATTTACCAAATTGTTTTAATTACTTTTTAGCCAATAGATTGCAGTTCGTTTCAAAATGGACAAAATCAACCCCATTAGGGAACCCATGGTTAGATGCTGAACAGGCTCTCTGTGGGTCGCTAAATATCTCTGACTTACCTTTTATAAGTCTCTCTATTAAATGCCATGAGTGTTTTAAAAGTATTAATATTAGTTCCTCTCTGACGGCTTGGTGGAAATTTTTAAAAATAACAGGGTCTTCACTTGTCCCCTGTAAACTCACGCCCATTTGGAATAATCCTGATATCCTGCAACAAAAGAGGACATTAAAATTTCCACTATGGCAAGAGAAGGGAATAAACAACTTAGAACATCTTATTCAAGGTGGAAATATTATCCAATTTCAGGATCTAGTGTCACAACACGAAATCAGTGATAAAAAGTATTTTGAATACCAACAGCTTAAATCCATAATAAAAGCAAGATTTAATCTTAATCAGACAGATTTAGAAGTACCAGTTAAGGTGGCAGAGTTTCTAAATCTCCGTTCCCCAAAATTGATATTGAAAATATATAGACTATTATCAAAGTTGGATGAGTCCATATCTCTTCCAATATCAAAATGGAAGACAGACATCGATTAATAAGGAGGAAAGTTTCTGGACACAAATATGTTTAAACACTTTTAAGATGACTAAAAACTCTAACTTACAACTTATACAATATAAAGTTCTACATAGAATTCATTATACAGGACAAAGGATGTTCAAAATGGGCCTGAGTCACACAAATATCTGCCCTCACTGTACTAGCAATGTCCCGGATAGCTATATGCATGCTATGTGGTCCTGTGCAGCGGTTCAAAAGTTCTGGCAGAAGACATGTGAAGACCTGTCGGCATGGCTTGGGTATAGTGTCCTACCCTCACCCACACTTTGCATATTAGGTGATTTAAGTGAAATAAATATAGATGCAAGGATGTCACACATGGTTCTCACTGCCTTATGCATCGCAAAGAAAGCTATCCTCATGAACTGGAAAACAAGAAATAACTTATGCACGACTTACTATAATAACTTACTATTGGATTATATTAGCCTGGAAAGAATGTCAGCCTCCTCAAATAATCAATTGGCGGAATTCAATTCTCTCTGGTCCCCGCTTATTAATTCTATAATCTGAGGGGTGGCGGGCAGTGACTCACTCTCCTTGGCACCTCTGGCGGCTGGTTGTGCCCCAACCGCAGGTGTCCGGAGGGCCTGCTCCGGGGTGGCCGTCTGTCTTGCCCTGGGGGTGGGGGGGTGGGGGGGGTGGGGTGGGCCAGGGGGGTTGGGCTGTGGCCCCTGGCCAGCTGGCCTCGCCCCTCGTGGGAGGTCTGGGTCTGGCCCTGGGCCCCTGGTGCTGGGGGGGCGTCCCCCCGCCCCGGGTCGGGGTCGGGTGTGTGCCGGCGGTGGGGGTTGTCCCTGATGCATCCTTGCGTGGTGGGGTCGTGTGTTTCCTGGGGCCCGGGTGCCACCCAGGGGCTGGTGCCCGCATCCTGGGTTGCCCTCCCCGTTCACGGGGGTCTGCGGGTGGGGGAGGGTGTGTGTGAGTGTAGGCTTGTGTATGAGCGGATGTGGAAGTGGGTGTGTGTTGAGTGGGCAGGTGGGGTTGTGTGTTTGTGTAGGTGGGTATGTGTGATGGTGGGTGGAGTTATGTGTGTGTATGGAAGCAGTTACTTGTGGGTAGATGTCTAGGGGGCGGAGGATGTGTGTATGGGTAGGAGAGCTTTGTTGGGTGGCAGGGGTTGGGCAGTGGCATGGGGGCTGGCGTTTCGGGGCTTGCTTGTCCCGGCCGCCCTGCTGTTGTTTTGGGGGTTGAGGCACTTTGCTACATCGCCCCTGATGTCATTGGCAGTGGGTGGGCGTTGGTGCTTGGGGGTGGCTGGGGGGGTCATTGGTGCGGGTTATTGGCTGTGTTTCCATTGGGTTGTTCCAGGGTGGCTGTGGTTGCAGGACGGCCTGCAGCTGTCGGTGTGTGTCTGGGGTGGGTGGTTGTGGGCCTGCGTGGGCGCTCGGGTGTGTCGCCTGGCATGTTGGGCGCTGTGTGGGTCCGGCCCATTGTTCACTATTGTGACTGTTGTTGTCCATGTTCGTGTGTGTAAGATGAGTGGTAGTATGTTTGGCTGCCCTGTCATGTTAGTGGTGCTGGAGAGCCGGGACGTGATGCTGGTGGGTCCTGGGTTGTTTCCACTGGCGGCCCTCGCCCTGGGTTGGGATTTGGGGGCAGTGGGTGGCCTCACAAGCCAGTCTGCAAGCTGGCTTCTTGGGGGGGGGGGGGGGGGCTTGTTTTTGGACCGCCTACCTCCCAGTCTTATTTCCCACCCTCCTCCTCCCCCTGATCTTTTTTGTTACATTTAGGGCTTTGGGGTGGGGGTGTGCCGCACTGTGTCGGTGAAGGGGATACCTTTGCCGCGTGGTGGGGCTGCACTCACCTCAATTTTAATTGCATTTTAGACACTGAGGGCTTGGGGGGATGGGGGCTCTGCTGCCCATCACAGTGGCTAACGATGCTTCAATTACTATCCCCCAATTTTAATTGCACTTTAGTAGTCCACACATTTATACACAATTATATCATATAACCGACACACACCCACCATGTTCTGTGCGGGGGGAGGAGGTGGGGGTCTTCCCCCACCCCTGTTGCCCTGTCTTGCTGGGGGCGTGGGGGCCTGGTGGGGAGCCTGGGACCTATCATGTTGTAAAAATCCCTGGATGCTACTAATATATAGATACAACCAAGGAAGTGACGGGGGGCTGAATATGAGTTTAAGTGTGAGTGAGAGGGTGATGAATGGAGGTGGTGATGGTGGGTCGGTTTTGTGCGGCGCTTTGCATGCCGGGTGGCATCTTGGGGTGCCTGCGGTGGTCTGCTGATTGTTCACTCAGATGGGCGCCGGGGGGTGGGGGTCTGCTTCTGTGGCCTGCGCCGGTGGCCTCCCTGGTCACTGCCAGGCACTGGTGCATGTTCAGGCTCACTGCATCTGCTTCGCAGCCGGCTTTTGAAATAAAGGTGAATGAGGAGTGAATTTAAGTGGGTACTGGAGTGAGAGAGAATGGGTCGGTCTGGCTGAGTGAGAGGGGTGTGCATGGGAACATGTGGGTGTGAAGGTATGGGGAGGGGTGTGCCTGCGAGTTGGGAGGGGCTGGATTAGGGGGGTAGTGCCTCTCGGCAATGTGGGCTCATCTGGGCGAGGGGACTTCTTTGGACGTGGGGGTCCCCGGGGTGTGTGGCTGAGGCGCTGGGGCGGGACCACTGTGGGGGTACCTGGGGGGGCTCGCGCCAGGGGGCGCTGGCTGGTCTCTGTCCTGGGGGGTGGGGTCGCTGGCCTCCTGGTGCCTGGGGCCCGGGGGTGGATGTTGGCCCCGCTGGGGGGGTGGGGGTCGGGCGGGTCCAGGGGTGTGGGCTCACCGCGCCGGCCGCCGGGCGGCCTGCCCTCCCTTGATCGTCTCTCCAGGGGTGGATGCTTGGCTTTCCTGGGGCTTGCTGACCTCGGGGCTGGGGGTTGGTGGCGCTGCCTTGCCTGCTCGGGGTCCTCGGGGGGAGGGCTGCAGCGACCGGCCCTCCGCTCGTATGTTTCCTGACAAACCACTCACATGCACACACTTATTTTGCGCGCGTTCTCATATATAGGCACACAGACATACATGTACAAGTGGTTCTCCTTTAACAGGTGCAGAAACCAGACTCGTGTTGAGACATCTCCGGTGGAAGAAGCAGTTTGTCTTTTTTTTTTGTCTGTTCCCCTCCCTTTTCTTTCCCCCCTTCACACACTTCCTTTCCCTCTTCCCCATCCTGTTGGGTCTTCCATGGGTAAAACAATTAAAATAAAGTATTAAAAGTTATTACAGGAGGAGTTTACAACAATATACAGTGCAAAGTTAGGCACTGTATAGGCTCCTCTTGGCAAAGTAAATCTGTTTTGGCGCAGTAGGGTGACAGATCCCTGTTCTGTTTGCCTAGCTGCCTGACAGGACAAAAAAAAAAAAAAGAAGTGCCGCTTCCTGATCCCCAAGGAATTCTTGCTCCAGGTCAGGTCCTGCGAGATCTGCACTCCGAGGAACTTGATGTTCTCCACTCTCTCCACTAAATGGCCGCCGATGCTGAGGGGGACGTGCTCAGGCTGTGACCGCCGGAAGTCGATAATCATCTCCTTCATCTTGTCCACGTTGAGCACCAGATTGTTCTCCCTGCACCAGCCCTCCAGGTCTCTCACTTCTTCCCTGTACATTGATTCCTCATCCCTCTGAATAAGTCCCACCACCGTGGTGTCGTCTGCAAACTTAATAATCTGGTTCCCCTCGTGTCTGGATACACAGTCATGTGTTAGAAGTGTAAACAACAGTGGACTGAGTACGCAGCCTTGACGGGATCCGGTGCTCAGCGTGACAGAGTTGGAGATGTTGTTTCCAACCCGGACAGACTGAGGTCTCTCAGTCAGGAAATCCAGGATCCAAAGACATGTGGCGGTGTTCAGACCGAGAAGGAGTAATTTCTCCATCAGTCTCTGGGGAATAATGGTGTTGAATGCTGAACTGAAATCAATGTACAGGAGTTTGGCGTAGGTGTCTTTCTGGTCCAGGTGGGTGATGACAGAGTGCAGGGTGGTGACTATAGCATCCTCCATGGAGCGGTTTGAACGATATGCAAACTGGAGCGGGTCGTGTGATGCAGGGAGGCAGGCTGTAATGTGTGGTTTGAAAAGCCGTTCAAAACACTTCATCACAATTGGTGTCAGTGCAACAGGACGATAGTCATTCAAACAGGACACATCTGGTTTCTTTGCCACCAGTACAATGATAGAGGTCTTGAAGCATCTGGGAACGATGGCCTGACTCAGGGAGATGTTATAAATGTCAGTCAGGACATCCACCAACTCGCTCGCGCAGTCTCGGAGCACACGTCCTGGAATGTTGTCCAGACCTACAGCTTTGCGTGGGTTGACCCTGGTTAGGGTCCTCCGTGTGTCCGCTGTGTTGATGGTAAAAGCTGGTCCAACCGATAGTGGGGGTGGGCCAGCCCTCCCTCTGATTGTCGAGTTTGATGCTTCAAAACGTGCAAAGAAGTCGTTAAGCCTGTCTGGAAGCGAAGCGTCGTCATCATCGACCCCCTGCCTAGACTTATAGCCCATCAGTGTCTGAACTCCCTGCCACATCTGCTTGGTGTTCCTTGTGTCACAGAGGTGTCCCTGGATTTTCTCCGCATAGGAGCGCTTTGCCGCCTTAATTCCCTTTGAGAGCGCAGACCTGGCTGAGCGGAGGGCGATCCTGTCCTTCACTCTGAAGGCTGCATCTCTGGCTGTAAGCAGCGAGCGCACCTCTGCAGTCATCCAGGGCTTATGGTTACCCCGCACAGTGATGTGCGGGGTAACCATAAGCCCTAATAATCTGATAGAATAATTATAGTAGGGGACTTTAATATACATGTGGATGTAGATAGTGACTGCCTTAATGTGGCTTTTAATTCAATATTAGACTCGATTGGGTTTTCTCAGAAAGTAGGAAATTCTACTCATTACCTCCACCATACATTGGACCTTGTTCTGACATATGGCATAGAAATAGAAAATCTTGTAGTGTCTCCTCATAACCCTGTACTGTCAGACCATTGTCTGTTAACCTTTGATTTTACTATTTCTGACTAGTTGGCTCCTAAAGAAAAATATTATCACAGTAGATGCCTCTCAGATGATGCTGTTTCCAAATTTATGCAGATTGTTTCCTCTATGCCATGTGTCAACACAACGGAAATAAGCTACAGACAGCTTGCTCCTTCTGTAATTGATAACATGGTGGATAGTGTTTCAGCTTCTCTGCATCAGACTCTAGACTTGGTGGCCCCCTTAAAAAAGAAAAAGTCTAATCAGAGATTTCTAACTCCTTGGTTCAACACAGAAACTAATAGCTTAAAACAGAAGACTCGTCAATTAGAAAGAAAATGGCGCTCTACTAATTTAGATGAAATCTATTTAGCTTGGAGAAATCATCTTTTAATTTATAAAAAATCTCTTAGAAAAGCTAGAACGAGTTATTACTCTGCATTAATAGAAGAGAACAAGAATAATCTCAGGTTTCTTTTCAGTACTGTAGCCAGGTTGACAAAGAGTCAGGACTCTGTCAATCCTAGCATTCCCTTAGAGCAGGGGTGTCAAACTCAAATTCACAGTGGGCCAAAATTAAGCAGTGAAGTACAGTCACGGGCCAAACTCAATATTTATTGAAAAATTAACTGCAACTGATATGTAATGTTTAACCTTTTCATATGGAAACAAACTTTAGTTTTGCTTAAACACAGAATCTGGAACAACCAAAGCTTGATATTACAAACACATGAGAAATTAAATTTGAAATAAAAGACACATCAGTGGTATTCATTTCTTATTTAAATAAATAAATAAAGTATGTTTCTCCCCGTATCCTTTCAAGTTCCTTTTTAAAGTAAATCTTTTTCAAAGCCAACAACAAAAGAACCAAAAATAATAATGTCATTCAATAAAAATCCAACATTTCAACTATTAACAGACCATGCCTTGCAGTAGAAAAAGTGCATGAATAACAGATATATTCAAGCTCAGTTTGCTACACTCTGATTTACTCTGCACATTGGTCTAAGCCAGATACCTGGCATCTTTTCTTAGATGCAAGTTCATCAATGTCTGGGGTCAGGCTCTGAGCGGAGGAAAACCTCAGGACGGAGTGAAGGTGTTCATCAGTGAGTCGACTTCTGTGAGGTGTTTTGTTCACCTTCATCACAGAGAACAGTTGTTCACATAGATATGTGCTGCCGAACACTGAGAGCATCTGAGCAGCTTGGGTGCGTAATTGAGGCATTGTGTCGGGGAGGAAACATGGAAACCGCGCAGCACCAACAGTCATATTTTGATTTGAGCATGTCATTACATTGGAGTTCAATTAGCTCCATTTGGAGGCTGGTTGGTGCGCTTTCCACGTCGATCACAAACAGGTTACTGAGCAGTTCAAATCTCCCTTTCTGAGCCTCAAAGTCGGCAAATCGCTGGGAAAACTCGGCGCTGAGCGCGTTGATTTTTTCAGCAAACTGTGCGCTAGGCAGCACGGCAGGAGAAATTTGCTCTACTGAAGAGGATGATGGAATAAAGGCAGCGTTGGATTTTTAAATAGCTTTATTATCACCCGCCTTCATCAGAACTCGGCTGCAGCCCATGGCTTGAGCAGACTGCAGCTTCATTCCTCCAGCTCTCAAAGAGGAGATACGTGTGTGTCTCAGCACAGTACAGAAATCAAGTTGCAGTAGTCAGAGTGAGAGAGAGAATCACAACTTGGCACAGCATTTATACCCAACTCAAACAATAGATCAAAGGACTTTCACAGCAGTCAATCTGGCATTTGCATATTAAAGGAACAGACAGGATGCATGAGCACAATGCATGGATAACACATGGATGATACATTAACTCAAACCAGTGACATGCATAACCGGCAGACTGTAGCAGAAACAACCAGAATGTGAGGTGATTGTCTTTAGCCTGTTGTGGGGGTTAAATCAAACCGCCACACTACCATGGCTTGGCAGCACGGAAAATGACCCAAGTTTCCTTGCAGCATCTGAGTCTTCCACAGACACAACTTAGTTTTAAAGGCCCTCACTGCTGCGTACATGTCTGTGACGATGTGGCCCCGTCCCTGAAGCTGCAGGTTAAGCACATCGAGATGGCTCACAATGTCAGACAGAAATGCAAGCTCACACAGAAATTTTTTATCTCTCAGCTCTGTTGTGTCCTTCCCTTTGTTTTCCATAAACTGACAGATTTCCTCACGTAGCTCAAAACATCTGTTCAGTACTTTTCCTCTGCTTAGCCATCTCACCTCTGTGTGATAGGGCTCATCTCTGTATTCCGAATCCAACTCCTCCAGAAAAGACTTGAACTGCCGGTGATTCAAACCTTTGGCTCTTATGAAGTTGACTACTCGTTTTATAGAACTCATAACATGTTCCATTTGCAGAGCTTTGCCACAGAGCGCTTCCTGATGTATGATACAGTGATAAACTGTAAGTTCACCTGCATCTTCCTCCCGCATCTTCTCCTGAATCCTGCCGACCAATCCACTCTTTTGGCCGCACATCGCGGGCGCACCATCTGTCGTCAGTCCCACAAGTTTATCCCAAGGCAGGCTCATTTCACTTATACATTTGGATACCTCTTCAAAGATCTCTTTTCCTGTGGTGGTGCCATGTATTGATTTTAATCCTAAAAGTTCCTCTGTGACGCACAGGCTCGAGTCTACTCCACGGATGAAGATTGACAGCTGGGCAGTATCAGACGTGTCGCTGCTCTCATCCACAGCAAGGGAGTATGCAATAAAATCTTTTCCCTTTTTTATTAGTTGTTCATGTAGATTAGTGGAAAGCTCACACATGCGCTCAGCCACGGTGTTTCTGCTCAGGCTCACATTTAAAAATTCTTGCTTTTTATCTGGGCACACGATGTCGCAAACTTTGACCATGCACTTTTTGACAAACTCTCCCTCATTAAAGGGCCGGGCTGATTTTGCTATCTCTGCTGCCACAATAAGCTGGCCTTTACAGCAGCTTCACTTTTTGATTTTGCTTTCATGAACATAGTCTGCCAGCAAACCAGACTTCTTTTCATCTCCTCCACCTTCTGCAGCTTCTGCTTTACGTCCAGGTCCTTGTACTTTTCATAATGTTTTGTTTCATAGTGTCTTCTTATGTTATATTCTTTCCTTACAGCCACGTTAGCTCCGCACACAAGACAAACAGGTCTGTCCTTTATATTCGTGAACAGATAATCTGCCTCCCACCTGTCTTGAAAGCTCCTGTTGTCCATCTTTCGTTTGGCCATTTTTGTGGAGGGTGAAATTAATTTGTCCGATGTGACTGGAGCATGGTTGTCAATGACTGTCAACAGAAAAAAGGAGCTCTTGCCGGTTTCGACTGCGCGCCAACATACAAGCAAAGCATTGTGGGATTTGTAGTATTAGCGGTACAGTATATACCGCGGGCCAGCTCTAATGCACATTTGATATGATCTCGCGGGCCAATTATAATTACACTGCGGGCCAAATTTGGCCCGTGGGCCTGAGTTTGACACATGTGCCTTAGAGCTTACTAGTCAGGACTTTATGAACTTTTTCAATAATAAAATTTCATCCATCAGAGATAAAATCAATCAGATTCTTCCCACAGTTAACTTAAATACTGTAACTACTACAACTCCTTCTATTGATGTCTGTCTTGATGAGTTTACTCCAATCGACCTTTGTGAGTTAGACAAAATAGTTTCCTCATCCAAACCTTCAACTTGTCTTTTAGACCCTATTCCTACCAGGTTATTTAAAGAAGTCTTCCCACTTATTGGTAGCTTTATTCTTCATATAATCAATTCTTCATTAACTTTAGGCCATGTACCGCAGGCTTTTAAAACGGCTGTAATTAAACCCTTACTCAAAAAGCCAACGCTAGATCCAGGAGCTTTAGCTAACTATAGACCAATCTCTAATCTCCCTTTCATTTCAAAAATCTTAGAAAGAGTTGTTGCTACGCAATTATTTGACCACCTGCAGGGAAATGGTTTACTTGAAGAGTTTCAATCTGGGTTTAGAATCCATCATAGTACAGAAACAGCCTTAGCGAAGGTCACTAACGACCTCCTCATTGCATCTGATAATGGACTAGTTTCTGTACTTGTCCTTTTAGACCTTAGTGCAGCTTTTGATACTATTGATCATAATATTCTACTTGATAGATTAGAACACTATGTTGGACTTAATGGAACTTCGTTGCAGTGGTTTAGATCTTATTTATCTGATAGGTTCCAGTTTGATCATGTAAATAATGAGTTTTCTTTCAGCTCAAAGCTTAGTCATGGAGTTCCACAGGGATCTGTGCTAGGCCCTACTCTTTTTAGTTTATATATGCTTCCGTTAGGCAACATTATTAGAAAGCACTGTATACATTTTCATTGTTATGCAGATGACACACAATTATACCTGTCAATCAAGCCAGATGATAGTAATCAATTAGCCAAGTTAGAAGCCTGTCTTAAGGAAATCAAAGCTTGGATGACTTGTAATTTCCTGCTATTAAATTCAGATAAGACTGAAGTCATTCTTGTTGGTCCAAAAAACTTTAGAAATTCCTTTCCAAATCAAACTTTCAGTTTGGATGCAGTTACTCTTTCTCTTAATAGCTCTGTGAGGAACCTTGGAGTTATT
The DNA here is from genome assembly GCA_020510985.1 of Pholidichthys leucotaenia. Taxonomy (NCBI): domain Eukaryota; kingdom Metazoa; phylum Chordata; class Actinopteri; order Cichliformes; family Pholidichthyidae; genus Pholidichthys; species Pholidichthys leucotaenia. The sequence goes on along the minus strand of JAJAQF010000224.1, from coordinate 35,032 downwards.
TTTGATCAGGATTTGTCCTTCAATTCACATATTAAATTTGTTTCTAAGACTGCCTTCTATCATTTGCGTAATATTGCCAAGATTAGGAGCATCTTGTCTCAGAATCAGAATCAGAATCAGAATCAGAATCAGAATCAGATTTATTGCCATTGTTCATGTGATACACAAACTAGGAATTTGTCTCGGTGCCATGCTGCAACATTAAAAACATAATGAGAAAAAGGGATAAACTAAAAAACTAAAGGACTAGAAACATGCAATAAGTGTAGAAAAATAAGTAATAATAAGTAATAATAATAATAATACTAGTAATAATGAGTAGTACTAGTCAAGGCAGTTTAAAAAATTAGCATGTAGCAGATAATGTGAAGTACCACATAGTGCAGTCAATAATGCAACAGAAAAACAGTGATGATTGACATGAGTCTGGTTGAGCTGCTGTACATAGTGCACGAGAGTCAAAAGTCACTTAGTGTTCAGCAGTCTGATGGCAGAGGGGAAGAAGCTGTTCATGTGCCGGGAGGTTTTAGTCCGAATGGACCGAAGCCTTCTACCTGAGGGGAGGGGGGCAAACAGCACGTGACCAGGATGTGAAGGATCGGCTATGATCCGGCCAGCACGCCTCCGGGTCCTGGAGATGTACAGGTCCTGGAGAGATTGGAGTTTGCAGCCTATCACCTTCTCAGCAGTGCGCACGACGCGCTGCAGCCTTAGTCTGTCCCTGGCAGTGGCTCCTGCGTACCACACAGTTATGGAGGAGGTGAGGATGGACTCGATGATGGCCGTGTAGAACTGCACTAACATCTTGGTGGGTAGCTTGAGCTTCCTCAGCTGCCGCAGAAAGAACATCCTCTGCTGGGCCTTTTTGATGAGGGAGCTGATGGTTGGCTCCCATTTGAGGTCACGGGTGATGGTGGTGCCCAAGAAGCGGAAGGAATCTGCAAGGCACGTTGAGCAGGGACAGCTTGTCCTGGAGCAGATCGGGGCGGATGGTGTTGAATGCGGAGCTGAAGTCCACAAACAGAATCCTGGCGTAGGTTCCCAGGGAGTCCAGGTGCTGCAGGATGGAGTGGAGGGCCAGGTTGACTGCGTCGTCCACAGACCTGTTAGCACGGTAGGCGAACTGCAGCGGGTCTAGGAGGGGTGTGGTGATGGACTTGAGGTGAGACAGGACCAGGCGCTCAAAGGACTTCATGACTACAGAGGTGAGCGCTACAGGTCTGTAGTCGTTAAGTCCAGTAATCCGTGGCTTCTTGGGGACAGGGATGATGGTGGAGGATTTGAGGCAGGTCGGCACGTGACCAGAGTGATGCTGAGAAGCTGATCCACGCTTTTGTTAGCTCGAGATTAGATTATTGTAATTCTTTATTATCAGGCTGTCCTAAAACATCTTTAAAAAGTCTTCAGCTGATCCAAAATGCTGCAGCAAGAGTTTTAACAGGTACTAGAAAGAGAGATCATATCTCTCCGGTTCTGGCCTCCCTTCATTGGCTTCCCATAGAGTTTAGAATTAAGTTTAAAATCCTTCTTCTTACTTACAAAGCCCTAAACAATCAGGTTCCTTTTTATTTAAAAGATCTGATACTACCATATTATCCTAACAGAGCACTACGCTCCCAAAATGCAGGATTACTTGTAATACCGAGAATCTCCAAAAGTACAATGGGAGGCAGAGCCTTCAGTTATCAAGCTCCTCTCCTGTGGAATCAGCTGCCAATCTGGATTCGGGAGTCAGACTCGATCTCTGTTTTTAAGAATAGGGCTAAAACCTACCTTTTTGATATAGCCTACAATTAGGGAGGGATCATGTGTTTCTGAACCCTCCCTTAGTTATGCTGCTAATAGGTTTAGTCAGCCGGGGGGACCTCCAGTAATGCACTGGGCCTCACTCCTTTCCTCACTCTCTATGAAATATTTTTTTTGCTGGTCATTAACATTTGTTTGTTCTCTCCCATAGATTGAGTCCCCATCGTGCTGTTTGCTCTCTACATGTCTGTTCTTTTCTTCTTCTCTATCCCCTCACCCCCCAGCCAGTCGCAGCAGATGACTGCCCCTCCCTGAGCCTGGTTCTGCTGGAGGTTTCTTCCTGTTAAAAGGGAGTTTTTCCTCTCCACCGTCGCCAAGTGCTTGCTCACAGGGGATCGCCTGATTGCTGGGGTCTTTCTGCAACTGTGGGGGTTCCCCCCTACAGTTGATAGTGCTATGAGATGACTGTTGTTGTGAAATGGCGCTATATAAATAAAGTTGAATTGAATTGAATTGAATTGATGGTCTTCACTGTAGTGACATCCTCTGTGCACTTCGCGATGTAGCTGGTGACCGTTTCAGCATACTCCTCCACATCTGTCTTGTCTTCCTGGGAGGCTGCTATTTTGAAGACCTCCCAGTCTGTGTGCAGAAAACAATCTTTCAGTGCAGAGGTTGCACTCTCTGGCCAAATTCTAATTTGTTTCACTGCTGGCCTACTGCGCTTCAATAAAGGTTTGCAGGCAGGCACCAGCATCACAGATATGTGATCAGAAAGGCCGAGTTGGGGGCGGGGTATCGCCTTATATGCATCTGTGTTTGTGTACACTAAGTCCAACATATTCATGTAATTAGGACAATTACATGAATTTACTCACCAAGAAGCCACCCATCCCTCATAGGGCCAGCTTGTAGTTTGTTCCCAACACTGCTGTTCATCAGAATTATTAGGAAAACTGGCTCTCGCTGCAAATTACACTTTGATGTTGGCCTGTTCAGTTGCATTGTATGAGAATATGATGTACCTGGGTGACAGCCGAATAATGCCATCCCACACAGCTGGCATAGCTCGGCTCAGGGTTGACTGGGAAATTCCTGATTGGTCTGCCAGCTTCCTCTGGAATGCCTGTTACCATGAACCCCAGTATTGTCAGCACCTGCACTGGGACGGGCAGCGCATGACTTCTTGCAGTGTCACACTACAAGAGCGACCGTAGCTCTGAGCACAGTTCCACAAGGACTGTCTGTGGAAACCTAAACCAGCTGACAAGCCAGTCATCATCCTGAACCAGAAAATCTTCTGTGTCTAAACACCCTTTCTCAATCAATCAATCAATCAATCAATCAATCAATCAATCAATCAATCAATCAATCAACCAACCTTTATTGTCATGATGCTATGCATACAACTGTAGTGCAAGCAAGATGAAATTGTGTTTCTTTAGGCATCCGTATTGTAAAAAGAACATAATTTAAAAACACACTCACACCCCCCACCCCGACAGCCATTCACACATCCCTGAGACACATTTAGCTATTACAGTAATGTTAACTTATTACAGTTGCGTTTAAAATGATAACTGCCTATGTATATAAAAAACAATTAAAATGGCTAAGTGAATCTAAGTAGCTAAGATAAATAAATACTTAAAACTGACTAAAACTATAATATACATATAATAAACATAATGTCCATAAAGTCCATTTCTCTGCTGACTGTGCGATTTACAATATCCTCTAATAATGTTAACACCATTGTTTTTAGAGGCATTTTCTGCACTTCTTTGTACTTGCTTTTATATCCACTCATATTTTTTCCCCTTGCCCTGTCAAGCAGCTACGTCAGCAGAACATAAATCTGCTTCCCTCATTGTGCCAAACAGATTGACTTTGCCAAAAGGAGCTTCATACAGTACATATACAGTATATGGACTGTATATTATTTAGAAACTCCTCCTGTAATGGCTTTTTTTTTTGTAACTTAGATTTTTATTCATTTTTCATCATATATATTGCATTCAGATCACATTCTACATTTAAAAAACAAAGGGGCTAGGGTAAGGAAAAAGAAAAAAAAAGAAAAGGAAAAAGAGGGGGGGACAAATGTTGGAGCATCAAGTTTTTAGTTTCCATCTCTTAATTCTTCTGGTTTTTCCAGCGTCTTTGGTTATTCTTTCAATTTCTGCCTCGTTGTTGCACTTTGTAGTGTGTCCATTTCCGCCATTTTTTTCCCCATAGTCCTTCTTGCATTCTTTGTCGATATGTTAGTTTTTCCATCATACGTATGTCCTCAACAATGTCAGTCCATTGTTCTTGGTCAGGAAGAACTTCTGATCGCCATTTTTTTGTGATAGTTTTTTTACATGCAATCAACAAGATTTTAACTAGATATCTGTCCTCAGCCTGTATAACATTGTCTCTTTTAAGATCACATAAATACATCAGGTTACAGTTCATTGGTATATTATATCCTAATATCCTCTGTATTGTCACATGTATAGATTTCCAGAATGATGATATTTTGCAGCATTTCCAAAACATAAGATAAGATAAGATAAGATAAGATAAGCCTTTATTAGTCCCACAACGGGGAAATTCCAGGATTGCAACAGCACAGGGATAGCAACACTCAGAGCAACAATCAGAAGGCAAGAAAAAAAACAAGCAAGCAAGAGCAGCTAATATACATATGTACATATTACTATAAAATATATATATACACACACACACACACACAGACACACAGTGCAGAGCATTGTAGCTAGATGGAATAAATATGTAAATATATAAACACCCACAGTACGGAGCATTGCAGCTAGGTGGAATAAATATGCAAGTATATAAACACACACAATGCGGAGCAATGTAGCTAGATGGAATAATATGTAGATATATGTGATATCCTACCGTGTAGCAATGATCACACTTGAGTTATTTCTTTGGCTAACTCTGCCGTTTATTCTGCAACACACATAATATGACTGAACATGGATTCTGCGCGGGGTTTTCACACTCTTGTTCTAATGTGTCCCCTTAGTAGCAGTGCTGAACAATACAGGTAGTTCCCCCTAGAGGCATGTGCCAGTAATGTTTTAAATTAGACTTGCAGTCTACCACATCCCTCCCCTCTAGATTAAACTACTTTTAATTACACTAGCCAATTTTGCTAGACATCCTGGAACTCCCATTTAACCCTAAACAATCACAGTTACTTTTAACTTCTTAAACACATGTGCCATACACATAATTTCTTTCTCTTTTTTTTTTTTTTTTTTTTTTTTACATGTATAACACACATAACAGTCTAACTGGGGATTTGGTTTGACTACCGCATCCCAGTGAGGTTCCAGGACGCATTCTTGTCCTGTGGCTGGGGAACTCACGACTGACTAAGTATAGTCCTTCAAGTAGTCTGGAGCTTTCCTAGCTCGCTGAGATCTTCTCACGGCGGGTGAGCCAACTGCAGGTGAAGACTCAGACTGCTCCACTGTTTCGGCTGCTGCAGTGCTGCCCGTAGAATCTGCAGAGACGGTTACCTCAGGTTTCACCTGAAGTGGTGGTTCGTTGATGCTCTCCTCAGGATGGGTGTCAGACAACACCTCTGGTGCCATCGGCAGGGGAATGGAGCTCCTACCATGAACTTGGTCGAGGTGTCGCCTCACCACTTGTCCATGACCTAATGTCACCTTGAATGACACAGGGCCTGTCTTTTCTGTTATTTCTCCTGGTACCCAGGCTGGTCCTGAGCCAAAGTTGCGGGTGTAGACCACGTCTCCTTCTCTCAGTATTCTCTCTCTAGCATGCATGTCATGATAACCTTTTTGTTTCTCTTGTTTATCATGCACTTTGTTTCTGAAGTCTGGATGTATTAAGTCAAATGTTGACCTCAACTTTCTTCCCATCCATGGACCTGCGTAGTCAATGTGAATTCTTCTCCATGGTTTATCTGGAACTTCCCAGGGATGTAGTGGGGCTGCTGGAGGACTGTTCCTGTTCTCCTGGCATGCCGCACATGACTTCACAAGCGCCTCCACCTCTGCATCCATGTTGGGCCACCACATGTAGCTCCTCGCCAACGCTTTCATGCGAGTGATGCCAGGGTGTGCTTGGTGTAGTTGTTGCAGTAAGGCATTCCTACCAGGTGGTGGAACAACCACGCGTCCTCCCCACAGGATACAACCTTCCTGGGTGCTGAGCTCATCCTGTCGTCTGGCCTAGGGAATGAACTCAGGACTGTTCATTTTCGGCCATCCTCGCAAGATGTATTCTCGCACTCTTGCTAGAACAGGGTCTTTGTCTGTCCACTTCTTTATTTGTTGTGCGTTCACCAGGGGCACGCCCTTCTGCTGCTTGACCCCCCATGACCATTTTTCTTCCTTCTTAAGTAAGGTATGTAGTGGTGCCAGCAGCGTGGAGAGCTTTGGGAGGAACCTATGGTAATAGTTCAACAAGCCCAGGTAGGCTTTTAACTCAGTAACATTTTGTGGCTCAGGCGCCTCCGCAATGGCTTCCACTTTGTCTGTTAGAGGGTGTAGACCACTGGCGTTGATCTTGTGGCCTAGGAACACCACCTCTTTTCCCATGAACTCACACTTGCTTCTTTTCAACCTCAGACCGCTTTTCTCCAACCGTTGAAGCACTTCCTTCAGCGTTTTCAGATGTTCTTGTTCATTTGGTCCTGTACAAAGGATGTCATCCAAATAAACGGCAACATTCGGAATTCCACCTAGGATGCCCTCCATAGTTCTCTGGAATATAGCAGGACTGGAAGCTACTCCAAATGGTAAGCGTGTGTAGGTATATAAGCCTTTGTGTGTATTGATGGTTACATACTTTCTTGATTCTTCTTCCAAGACTACTTGTTGGTAGGCGTGACTCATGTCTAATTTCGTGAAGTGTCGGCCGCCATTCAGCTGTGCGAAGAGGTCCTCCACTTTAGGAATTGGATACTGATCCACCCGTGATGCTCGATTGACAGTGAGTTTGTAATCTCCACATATTCTAATGGAGCCATCCGGCTTTCTCACTGGGACTATGGGCGCCGCCCATTCTGCAACCTGCACTGGCTCAATGATCTTGTCATCCAGCAGCCTCTGTAGCTCGCTTTCAACCAGTGGCTTGACTGCATAGGGTACCGGTCGGGGTTTGCAGAATCGTGGTTGGGCCTCCTTGTCCACATTAATCTTTGCAGTGACACCTTTTAGCTGTCCTACGCCTTCTTTGAACACCTCAGCGTGTCTTTCGAGGATCTCCTCCAGCTGCAATTTGGGCTGAGATTCCACTTTATTCACCAACTGATCAATCATGGCCAGTTCTTGTAGCCAACTTCGCCCTAGTAGATTTGGTCCTTCGCTCCCAACTACTACTACAGGTAAGTCCTTTTCTTTGTTTTCGTGCTGCACCTTCACTTGTGCCATGCCTAGCACGTCTAGCTTCTCTCCTGTGTATGTTTTTAATTTTAATGAACAGGGATTTAATTCTGCTGTGTCTGTTTTCTTCCACAGTTGTGTATATTGCTGTTTACTTAATATGGTTACTCCACAGCCTGTATCAACTTCAAATGTTACTTTCATTCCATTAACATTCATGGTACGCGTGATGGGCGCTACCTTGGTCAGCTCCTCTGACGTGTTGTAAATTGTGTGAAAACCCATGTCTTCTGTATCACTTTCTCCCTCCCCTCTCAGTTGATTCGCTTGCTGTTCCTTTCCTGGGCCCTTGTTTTCATACTTTTGCCCATTAACTGTCGCTTTCAGCACCTGTGCGCTGTCCACCTTTATTCTACATGCTTTCTTAATGTGCCCTCGCTTGCCACAATTATGACACAGCTCAGTGGCAAATTTGCACTCGGCGGCATTGTGCTGGCCTTTGCAGCGATAACAACTGGGGAATTTGTGCTGAGTTTTGTCAGTCGACACTTTGTGGACACCTACTTGGGTCTTAGGCACACGAACATGCGTTGCTGTGTCCTCTGCTAGTTTCCTTTGCATTTCTCTCACATCTTTAGATGCTGTTTCCATCGCTTGGCATAATTCCAAAGCCTTTGCAAAAGTGAGTTTTGTTTCAGATAAAAGTCGCCGTTGCATTCGGTCATCATTCACTCCACACACAAGTCTGTCTCTTAACATTTCTTCCAATGAGTCTTTGTAATCACAGTGCAGTGTTAATTTCCTCAATTCTGCCACATACTCTGCTATGGACTCAGTGTTCCTCCTTATGCGTGAATTAAATTTGAATCGTTGCACGATTTCACTCGGTTTGGGGCTGAAGTGCTTCTGAAGCTCAGCAGTAAGCTGGTCGTACGTTTTATCTTTCGGTAATGCAGGGCTTATTAAATTTCTCAACAAACTGTAAGTAGTTGCACCAACTCCACTCAACAGTACAGCCTTCCTTTTGTCTGGCTCCTCAATGTCATTAGCTTGGAAGAAAAAGTCCAACATTTCACTATATTCTTCCCATGACTGAGTCGAGTTATCAAAAGGGGTTACCGTTCCGATTACAGCCGCCATTGCTCGTCGTGGTGGGGAAACCTCGTTTTTCCTCCTCTGAACTTGCACTCGAACTACTGGAGTCACTTGAGTTCGCCACACTTGCAATGTTCTCTGTTTCTCGCCGCTGATTTTTTTCTTTTAATCCTCGTCGCCAATTGTGTGATATCCTACCGTGTAGCAATGATCACACTTGAGTTATTTCTTTGGCTAACTCTGCCGTTTATTCTGCAACACACATAATATGACTGAACATGGATTCTGCGCGGGGTTTTCACACTCTTGTTCTAATGTGTCCCCTTAGTAGCAGTGCTGAACAATACAGGTAGTTCCCCCTAGAGGCATGTGCCAGTAATGTTTTAAATTAGACTTGCAGTCTACCACAATATATAAAAACACAGTGCGGAGCATTGTAGCTAGATGGAATAAATATATAGATATATAAATATAAACACACCCAGTGCTGAGCATTGTAGCTAGATGGAATAAATATATAGATATATAAATATAAACACACCCAGTGCAGAGCATTGTAGCTAGATGGAATAAATATGTAAATATACAGTATAAACACACACAGTGCAGAGCATTGTTGCTAGGTGGGATGAAACAGCATAACCGTCTATTTAGTTATCCTACATGGTATGATTATGTGCCCATACATATTCTCACCCTCCATAGCGACCGGTATGTTCCTAGTTGTATGCCGGAGAGGACCATTGTGTAAGTCTATTGCATCTTTTGCATTCAAAAAACTATTAGTTTGTTACGTCTTTTTGCTATCTCTGCGAGCAGCCCTGCTTAGGTTGTACAGTCTGACAGCCGTTGGTAGGAAGGACCTACGAAACCTCTCGGTTGTGCACCTGGGATGATGTAGTCTGCTGCTAAATGAGCTCCTCAGTGCATCCAGTATGTCCTGCATAGGGTGGAACTCGGACTCCAGCAGAGATGACAGTTTAGCCACCGTCCTTCTCTCTCCTATCTCCTCCATCGGATCAAGGCGTTGCCCCAGGACAGAGCTAGCTTTCTTAATCAGTTTGTTCAGTCTCTTCCTATCGGCTGCAGTAATGCCACTGCCCCAGCAGACCACTCCAAAAGTGATGGCTGATGCCACCACCGTGTCATAGAATGACTTCAGCAGCGCCCCTTGTACACCAAAAGACCTGAGTCTCCTCAGCAGGAACAGCCTGCGCTGTCCCTTCTTGTAGAGTGCGTCAGTATTGTGTGACCAGTCTAGTTTATTGTTCAGATGAATACCCAGGTACTTGTAGGATGTCACCATCTCGATGTCTGTTCCCTGTATATTTACTGGTGCTGTGAGGGGCTGCCCATGCCTGCGGCAGTCCACCACCAGCTCCTTAGTTTTCCTCGCGTTGATCTGGAGGCAGTTCCGATGGCACCAGTCCACAAAGTCCTGGATAAGCCCTCTGTACTCAGCTTCATCTCCGCTGGAGATGAGACCAACGATCGCAGAGTCATCAGAGAACTTCTGTAGATGGCAATGTGTTGTGTTGTGTGAGAAGTCCGCAGTATAAAGAGTGAACAGGAAGGGAGCCAGCACCGTTCCCTGGGGGGCCCCCGTGCTACTGATGATCGTGTCGGAAACACAGTCCCGGGTTCTCACAAACTGAGGCCGGTTCGTGAGGTAGTCCAGGATCCATGATGACAGGTGCTGGTCCACCCCTGCGCGCAGCAGCTTATCCTTCAGGATCATCGGTTGGATGGTGTTGAAAGCACTGGAGAAGTCAAAGAACATGATCCTCACCATATTCCCGGGCTTCTCCAGGTGGGACAGAGAACGGTGAAGGAGGAAGATCACCGCATCCTCCACCCCAATGCCATGCTGGTAGGTGAACTGGAGTGGATCCATCGCTGGTTCCACCAGGGGGCGGAGATGAGCAAGGAGCAGTCTCTCCAGGGTCTTCATCAAGTGGGACGTCAAGGCCACCGGTCTGAAGCTGTTCAGGTCTTTGGGGTGGGAAGTTTTTGGTACAGGTACCACACAAGATGTTTTCCACAGCTGTGGTACCCTCCCCAGTTTCAGGCTCATGTTGAAGATATATGTCACAATCCCACACAGCTGGTCTGCACAGGACTTGAGGAGCTTTGCGCTGATGCCGTCCGGTCCCGACGCCTTCCTCGCCTTGATCTTCCTCAGCTCCGTCCTCACCTGGGTCTTGGTCAGGGTCAGGATGGGGGGCTGTGTGTTGGGAGTGGGGGGGGTGTCGGTGGAGTGGGGAGTGGGTAGCAGGACTTGATTTCTTAGAGGCAGCAGTGGTTGTTGTGCAGACAGGGGGGAGGGCGGTTGGTCAAATCTATTGAAAAACAGATTCAGGTTGTTCGCCCACTCCCTGCCCCCCGTGGCCTGGGGGGGGGGGGGTATTCTGGAGCCCCGAGATGGTTTTGAGGTTTCTCCAGACCCCGCTGATGTCGCTCTGTTGCAGCTTGTCCTCCATCTTCTTCCTGAAGCTGTCCTTGCCTTCTCTGATCTTTCTCCTCAGCTCCCTCTGTACGGACTTCAGCATCTCCCTGTTCCCCGACCTGAAGATCCTCTTCTTCTCTCTCAGAAGTGTTTTTATCTCAGGGTTGATCCAGGGTTTGTTGTTTGAGTGACACCGTATGGTCTTGGTGGGAACGGATTTGTCCACACAGAAGCTGAGGTAGCCCGTGAAGGTGTGAATGAGGCCATCGATGTCCTCACCATGTGGATCGCAGAGCTGCTTCCAGGCAGTGGCTTCAGAACAGTCCTTTAGAGTGTCCATTGTCTCCTCAGACCATAACTCCACAGTGTGCATGGCCGGAGGTTGTCTGTGCACTAGGGGTTTGTACACCGGTCGGAGATGAACCAAGTTGTGATCCGATCTCCCAAGTGGGGGGAGTTGTGATGAGGTGTACGCCTCCTTAGTGTTTGCGTAGAACAAATCCAGTGTTTTATTGTCTCTAGTGTGGCATGTGACATACTGGGTGAAAGTGGGCAGAATGGGAGACAGTGAAACGTGGTTGAAATCGCCTGAGATGAGGAGAAGAGCATCTGGGTGTTCTGTCTGCAGCCTGCTGGTTACTGAATGGATGACGTCACGCGCTGTCCCAGCGTTCGCCGTCGGATTTGCATAAACAACAATGCAGATCACGTGTGAGTGTTCTCTCGGGAGATATGTAGGCCTCATGCTAACAGCTAGCAACTCAATGTCTTTGCTGCAGTGTCGTTGTTTAACAGTGATATGTCCCGGTCTGCACCAGTTGTTGTTAACATACATTATCACTCCACCGCCCCTAGTTTTGCCACTCTCTGGTGTTCGGTCAACTCGTATCATGTGAAAACCCTCCAGCTCAATGTTAGCATCTGCTGCTAGTTCAGTTAGCCACGTCTCAGTAAACAAAAGGAGAGAGCACTCCCGGTAAGTGCTATCATAACGGGAGATAGCCGCTAGCTCATCTAACTTTCCCAGTATCGACCGTACATTTCCCATGACAACAGATGGAAGGGAGGGTCTGTACCTTATATTTTTTGTCCTCCGCCTTACTCCAGCCCGGCAGCCGCGGCGTTTTCGCCTCAGTTCTCTCGGTATGTCGAGTTTTTCCAGTGGGACCGGGTGGCGGTTAAATGCTAGCAGCTCTTCCCTGCTGTATCGAATCCTGCTATAAACAGTGGCTCCGTCCACCGGCACAGGAGACATTTGGGACGATCTGTGTGTCCGTGATATAAGTGGGGTGAAAAAAAAAAAAAGTGATCAAAAGAGAGAGGAAGGGAAAAAAAAAACTCGGAATCGAGCCGCTGTTGCAAAAGGCAGCCGACTGGTGTGGCGCCGAGAGATGAATATGTGAGTGGTCTGCATTTTGAGCCCCACATCCCCTCCAGCATAAAGATTGGGTATTTGTATATTTTCCTTGAATCTGTGGTGTAATGAAAAAGCAAATCAGGTTTTTCCATCCAAATTCCCTCCATGTCCTTGAATTTGTTGATGTGTGTTGTGTTTTCCATATTTCCTGCCAGCTTTCTTCTGTTATGTTTAAATTGAGCTCTTTCTCCCATTTCTCCTTTATATAGTTACTTGAATGATTGTTTGCCATAAGTTTCTGATATAGCTTTGAAATAATTCTTATTTTATTTCCTGTATATGAGCTTAAAATGAGTTGTATAATCTCGCTCACATCTGTTTGGAGGTTATGCCTAATCTTCTTCATATAATAATCTCTCATCTGCAGATATCTGAAAAATTCCGATCTTTCTAGTTTAAATTTTCTCCTGATGTTTACAAAGCTCCCGAGATCTTTTTTCCGATATTGCCCCATGCTGTGATTCCCTTGTTCACCAGATTTTTGTATCCCCTATCTTGTTTTGCCGGTTCAAACTGACTGTCAAATGCTACTCATTTCAATAGTTTTATGTCTTCCTTTATATTATACTTTTGTACTATTTTATACCACAGTTCTAAAGTAAATTTAGTGATTGGGTCTATTTGTTTGATTTGCTTATATGCATCTTTATCTCCTATTATGCTTTGTACTGGGAGTCCCTCAATTTCCTTTTCCATTTCTTTCCATTTTGCCTCATATCCCTCGTTGCACCAACATATGATATACGTATCTTATTTGTGCTGAGTAGTAATATTCCTTTAGACTCGGTAGGCCCATGCCTCCTTTCTCTTTTGGTAACTGGAGAGTTTTATATTTCACTCTTGGCTTTTTACCTCCCCAAACAAATCTCGATATCATCCTGTCCCACTTTGAGAATTGGGCATCTGGAATCTCTGTTGGTAGAGCCTGGAAGAGGTAAAGTAATCTAGGTTGTATGCTGATTTTGACTGTCTCAATTTTTGAATTCAGATCCATATTTAAGATTGACCATCTATCAATATCTTTTTTTATTTCTTGTTCCAACCTATCATAGTTTGCTTTATATATTTTGCTTAGATCTTTAGGTATGTTCACTCAAAGGTATTTTATTTCTTTTTGTTTCCAGTTTAGTTTGATCTTATCAGTTATCTGGTTTAGAGGGTTATAGTGGAATGTCAGTATTTGTGTTTTTGTTATGTTTATCTTGTATCCTGATAATTTTCCAAAATTTTCTATCAAGTTCATCATTTCCATTATTGATTCATCTGGTTGTTCAAGGTAAACTATAATATCGTCTGCAAATAGCCCAATCTTGTGTTCCGCCCCCTTTATTGTTATACCTTTTAATTTCTTATTTTGTCGTATCGCTTGAGCCAGTGGTTCTATGAACAGAGCAAACAAGGTGGGCGATAAGCAGCATCCCTGCCTAGTTGATCTTTGTATATTTACTTTGTCTGTTAAGCTACCGTTTATCTTGATTCTTGCCACAGGTTCTTGATACAGCGTCCTTATGCATTGTACTGATTTTTCGTTAAATCCCAAGCGTTCCAGTACACTATATAGGAATTTCCAGTTAACCCTGTCAAATGCTTTTTCTGCGTCTAAACTCATTATTACTGCACTTTTGTTTTCTTTATGTATTTGGTTAATTATATGTATTGTTCTCCTGATATTGTCATGTGTTTGGCATCCCTCTATGAAACCAGTTTGATCATTTTCTATCAATTCCATCAAGAATGTCTTTATTCGTTTATATATAATTGTTGTATATATTTTATAATCCACATGTAATAAAGAGATTGGTCTATAGTTTCCGCATTGTTCTCTATCTTTCCCTGGCTTTAAAATAACTGAAATGATTGCTTCGTTCCATGATGGAGGTATTTTGTTGTTGTTCAACGTCCAATTAAATGACTTTAGGAGCTGTGGCGTGAGTTCCTCTATAAACAGTTTATAAAACTCAGATGGGTATCCATCACTACCTGGTGATTTACCGTTTTTAAGTGACTTAATCACATCTCTAATCTCTTGTGTTGTTATTTCTGCTGTTAGCTTTTCATTTTGTTGATTTCCTATTGATGGCAAGTCCAATGTGCCTAGAAATTTTTTAATATCTTTAGTACTTGTTTCTTCAGGTTGCGAGTATAGTTCTTGGTAGAAATTATGGAATATTTCTTTGATGTTTTCTGGGTTAACTGTGGTTTTATTTGTGGTGGGGTCTTTAATCTTATATACATTACTCATTGTTTGTTGTTTTCTTAACCGTTTTGCCAGCAGTTTTGTGGCTTTTGGTCCCGTTTCATAATATTTTTGCTTTAGATATCTATTTTTTCCTTTCAATTTCATCCATGTGTGTTTCTTTTATCTTTGTTTTTTCTTCTTTAATTTCTTGATATATTTTTGGACCATTTGTGCTTTGATGTTTACGTTCTAATTCCCTCAGTCTCTCACATCTTTGTTCATATGCTTCCAGTTTAGTCTTATTTGCTTTTCCTGTTTCAACAATTAATTTACCTCTTAACACGGCTTTTAGTGCGTCCCATAGTATTGTTGGGTCCACTTCTTCATTGTCATTCTCTTGGATATATTCGTTTATGTTTATTTTTATTCTTTCTTTCATTTTCTCATCATTTAACAGTCCTACATTAAGTTTCCATGTTGTTTGTCGTTTTCTATTGTTTAGATATATTTCCATGTATATAGGATTATGATCTGATATTTCTGCCCCTCCAATCCAACAATTTCTCACCCTGTGTCTGTCACCTTCATTCATAAGGAAGTAATCTATTCTAGAGTGTACTTTATGGACTGCTGAATAATGTGTATAGTCTTTTTCGAGTGGGTGCAGGTCCCTCCATATGTCTATCATACCCATTTCTGCCAGTGAGGTTCTTATGAACTTTGTTACATGTTTTTTTGTCTTCTTAACACTTGTTGTATCAACTTCATGATCCATGACAGCGTTTAAGTCTCCTCCACAAATTAGGACTCCTTCACTGTGTGTTGCTATGAGATCAAACAGATGTTGAAAAAAACCCTTGTCACTTTCTGGTGGGGCATAGATGTTCACTAATGTGATCTGCATACCATCTATTCTTCCCTTTATTATTACATACCTGCCTTCCTTATCCTGGATTTCCTGTTCACTTTCAAATTGTATTTTGTTTGAAATTAGTATCATACCCCCCCTTTTAGTTCCTCCCTTAAATGAACTGTAGTAGGAGTTCTTATAGCCAAATCTCTTTAGTTCCACATGTTCTGTCTTGCTCAAATGTGTCTCTTGCATAAATATAATTTCAGCTTTTTCCTTCTTGAATTTTCTTATTATTCTTTCCCTTTTAACAGGTGAGTTCGGACCATTCACGTTTAGTGTCATTATCTTAAGATTTTTACCCATATTCATGTTTTTCCATTTTTTTAACTTGTGCTCCTAGCCCCATTAACAACAAAAATAACACATATTTATATAAAAACACATAAAAAAATCTCGACCTCTGTACTTTGGGCCTTTCTTCTGCCCACTGGTCCCTGTTGGTGGGTGGAGGGAATGTCCTCACAGAGTGAAGGGCCCTCCCTAGACCTCTAGTTACTATCCAAGTAATAGTCATTAGTCTAGAAATGTCCAACAAATATCACTTAAACCTCTCCTAGCCGTCTGTTTCTCTTTTACCTTGTCTTCTTGGCCTTCATTTCTTCTGTGAACTTTCTTAATCTTTGTTATGATCTAGGCTTTCAGTAGAAAGCCTTGTAGTTTGTCCTGGGCCCGCTGCTCTACGTCTCTCCCCCTTCTTCCGCCGTTCACTCGTCTCCACTCCGGCTGTCGTGATGCGTTCAGGGCCGCCACTGCTCCAGCCGTTTCCTCCGGCACGCTCACCACAAGGCCCCGCTCCATCATATCCTGCGCTGCCTCTCTGGCTGTGTTGTAGGTTCTTACGCCGTCCTCCCAATGAATCCTCATTTTCGTTAGCGGCGTTTGGAATCTAATTTTTTTCTCTTTCAGCGTTTTTTTAATGTTGGCATATTTCTTCCGCTGCTGCACAATTTCTGTCGGGTAGTCATGGTCAAAGAATACCTGTTTGTCGCCGATTCGTATCTTTTTTTTCCATGCTTGTGTCAGGATTCTTTCCTTTATGTCATATTTCAGAAAGTTTACCACAACTGACCTGGGTGGAGAGTTTGTCTTCGGGTTCTGTGCCGGGGCTCTGTGCGCTCGTTGAATCTGCAGATCCGCTTCTCCGGGCAGTTCCAGCTCTTTTTTTAAGAACTGATCCATGAATTTCGTCATCGAGTTGCCTTCAATGCCCTCCGGAATTCCAAAGATGCGTATATTGCTCCGTCTGGACCTGCTCTCCAAGTCGGTTATTTTCTCCTGCATCCTCTGCGTTTGCGCCGTCAGGGTCTGTAGCTGTTCGTTTGCCTCGCTCTTCCAATCTTCCAGCTCCGATATTTGGGCCTGCGCTTCTGTCATACACACCCGCTGGGAGCGCAGCTCCTCCATGTTTTCTGCTAGCTTGCGCTCCATTTCTCTTCGGAGGCCCATAATTTCCTCCTTAATCTCTTTTTTCAGCTCCTCCTTAAGAGCCGCTAAATCCTGCTGTAGCTGCCGCTTGAAGTCTCTCAACTCTTTACCCAAACTGGCGATGCCAATGTTCATGGTATCGAGTTTTGCGTCTTCCATTTTCTCTGCTGTAGTCACCTCATTTTTTTGGGCCTCGTGTTCAGCGGTTTTTCCTGCGTTGTTGGAGAGGAATTCTTTAATTTTACCCTGCTTTTGTCCTTGTGCCCGGCTCCTTCGTGTTTTCATCCCTTAGTTTATTGATCCGCTTATGTCGAGTTGGCCATTTACCGATGATTTTTAATCCGGCTAGGGAGAGCTCTCTGTTTAAGCGTTATGTCTCTCCGCCATCTTCCCGGAAGTCCTCCCTGTAATGGCTTTTAATACTTTATTTAAATTGTTTTACCCATGAGGGACCCTACCGGGGGGTGAGGAAAGGAGGGATGGAGAGGGGGAAAGAAAAGGGGGAGGAACAAACAGAAGACAAACAGACTAACACAACTGAAACAAACAGAAGACAATCGGTTTCTTCTACTGAAAAGGTCTCATCATAAGTTTGGTATCTGCACCTGTTAAAGGAGAGATGTGGGTGTGTGCATGTGTGTGTATATGAGAGCGCACACAAAGTAAGTGTGTGAGTGATTTGCCAGGAAACAGACAAAGAGGGTGGCAAGTCCAAGCAACCCCCCCGAAAGCCCGAGCAAGCAAGACAGCTCCACCAACCCCCACAGAGCACAAATATCCCGAGACCAACAAGCCCCAGGACAACCAGGCATCCACCCCAGGAGGGACAGCTAAGGGAGGCCAGGCTCCCAAGCAACTGATGTGATGCAGCCCTGGACCGGACCAGCCGGCCCCAGGCGCCTGAAGGCCAGTGTTCTCCCCCCTGCCCCCTGAACACCCCTACAGTGGACCCAACCCACCCCAGTGCCACAACACACACCCTTGAAACCTCCACGCCCCCCCGCCAAAAGAAGGCAGCAGCAAGGCACAGGGGCCCCACGGGGGGCCAACCAACCCATTCCAAGGGAGCCCACACGGCCAGGAAGCACCACTCTCTCAATCCAGAACCCCCCAACCAGCACACACACTCATTACCCCGCACTCACGCCCTCATACACACCCACTCACACCCACACTCACTCCCTCTCCCCCAAACAATTCCACACTCACTCTCCCACACCAAGACTCACCCACTCTCTTCCACTCCAGTACCCACTCAGTTCCGCGCCCACTCCCACTCGCCCTCACAGTCGCCCACACCCACCCACGCTCATCCACACACATACTCTCACTCGCATCGACTCATGCTCTCCCTGTGACGACAGAGTGTCGCCACTGGTATGGACCTCTTTAATTAGATGGTAGATTACATGCGCAAGAGAATTTATAACTTTCAAATGTTGGAATATATTCTAATGTTGTGGCCACACATGTGTATTATTTTATGCCTCACATCTCAGAATAGAACAAAGAACCGAGTCTCCTTGGAGATAACAGGAGGGTGTGAAAGTGTAGTCCTTGTTATGCAGGAGACGGCCTTGGGAGGATCCTTTGTGTGTCTAGAGACTGTGTAGGGGATCCTTTGTTGGCCAAGGATGGAGAGGGGGAGGCTGAAGGTGTTATGACCCGAGCGCCGGTTCTGATCGCGCTCGGGCTAAGTTATGTTTCGCTGCCGGCCTTGACAGTTGCGGGCTGTATTCTGGCCTCACCGGGCTCTTATTGTGAAAGTGCTCGGTGGGGCTTCCGCCTGTCAACGGCCGGTCAGCTGATTGTAATTACCGTCGTTAGTGCTTCGCCTTTTTAAGCCCGGCACTGGCGGCGGTAAGACACAGCAGTGTCAGTCGTTCTCCGTCTGAGTTACGGATGTTTTGGACTGTTACCTACCTCGTCTGCCTGTGGTTGACCGTCGCTTCCCGTGGACCAGTAAGGGAGCTGTTAAGCCTTACCCCTCCCGGTGTGAGTAGACCTCTGTGTGTCTCTGCCTCAGCAGCCTGTGTAGTCATTACTCCGTCAACCTTGCCTGTGTATGACCGTCTCCTCTATGGACCTGTAAGAGAGCTGTTTAGCCTTACACCTCCGGATGTGTGTAGACTTATGTGTCATTGCCCCTGCATCTTGTGTTGTCACTTTTCACCGTAATAAAACTCACTGAAACTCACTGGTGACTGTGTGGCATCTTATGGTGGCTCGCGAGGGCCACCGCATGACAGAAGGATTAAAGAGGAAATGCATTGTGATTTGTGATGCTAGTGCATGTGAATTGTGAGCTGTGAAAGCCTGGGTATATAAGGAACGAATTTGTCTGAGAGTTCCTCTTTTTCAACTTGATCGATGATGGCGAATGTGTAATAAAACTGCCTTGAGACAAACCTTGCCTCATCATTTACACATTCCCACACTGGTGACCCAAGACGTAGAATGCAGCAAGAGGAGAATTCCCCCGGGCCAGACTCATCAGGAGCCCCCAGCCAAGCCTCTGTCATTACCGTCCAGCTACCAGACTTTTGGCAGAACAACCCACGCTCCTGGTTCCACTTGGTCGAGGCACAGTTTGCCCTCCGGGGGATAACGGTGGATGATACCAAATTCTACCATGTGGTTGCAAAGCTCGACAACCACACGGCTCAGCATGTGGAAAGCCTCTTGGAGCAGCCGCCAGACAGCGACAAGTACGACGCATTGAAGGCTGCACTTATCCAACACTTCACTCTCTCAGTCGAGGAGAGAGCAGAGAGACTCCTGGCGCTGACCGACTTGGGGGACTGCACGCCCATTGACTTGATGGAGAAAATGCTGAGGTTGAAGGGCACGGACGACGACAACTTCCTTTTCACCCACATCTTCCTCAGAACCCTCCCGTCAGCCACAAGAGCGGTCCTGGCCAGTTCGCTGTCCCTGGCCCAGCGGGACTTCCGCGCGCTGGCCCGAGAGGCGCACCGGATTCTCAACGCCAGCAAACAGCGCGCAGCCACCGCGGCAGCAACGGAGCTCGGCGCGACGGCCGAAGATGGCAGGGACCCAGGGACGGCAGTAGCAGATCCACCGACGACGGCAGCAGCGGGGGCCAAGGATCGCGGAGGAGACACTCTCTGTTTCTACCATCGCCGCTTTGCAGAGAAGGCACACAAATGCATACCACCGTGCCAATTTCAAGCGCTCGGGAAACGCCAAGACCGGGGGTCAGTAGCAGCCATGACCCTCGGGGAGGAGAACAAGCTGCTCTACTTAATGGACGCATGCTCGGGGAGGCACTTCCTCGTGGACACAGGCTCCCAGTTGAGTTTCATCACACCTTCCTATGCTGACCGGTTGGCAGGTTCCAGAGGTCCTGGGGTGGCAGCAGCAAACGGCTCGGAGATTAAGACCTTTGGTGAGAGGACTCTGCTTGTCTCTACACGGCCGTACATTTGAATGGACTTTTGTTATAGCAGCAGTTAATTTCAATATGTTGGGTGCTGATTTTTTTGTGCTCACATGGTTTGTTGGTTGATCTTGCTAACAGGCGCCTGGTTAATGCACTTTCTTTTGACTCTATCCCCTGTACAGCTCGAATGGCCCGGCCAACAGCACAAGCCAACGTCACAGCTGCAAGTGGTAAATTCCACACACTGCTCACTCAGTTCCCAGCACTCACGGTCCCCACATTCTCGGCAGCCATCGCTAAACACGGGGTGGAGCATTTTATTACCACCACCGGACCGCCCGTTTTTGCAAAAGCCCAGCGCTTGGACGCAGCTAAACTGGCCATAGCATGCGAGGAGTTTGCCAACCTGGAGAGGTTGGGCATCATGATGCGTTCGAAAAGCCCTTGGGCTTCCCCGCTACACATGGTCCCTAAATCTGATGGCTCGTGGCGACCTTGCCGGGATTTCCGCAGGTTGAACAACGCCACAGCGCATGACTGCTACCCAATCCCACATATCCAAGATTTTTCCGTTCATTTGGCAGGGGCGCGCGTTTTTTCTGAAATAGACTTGGACCGCGGTTACCATCAAGTCCCAGTGCACGCTGAAGACATACCCAAAACAGCGGTGATAACTCCATTTGGCCTATTCGAGTTTTTACGAATGCCATTTGGGCTTAAAGGGGCTGCACAGATGTTCCAACGCATGATGGATGCGGTGCTGCGCGACCTCCCTTTCGTGTTCGTCTACTTGGATGATGTTTTGGTAGCCTGCGCGTCCGAAGACAAACACGAAAACCACCTTGCAGCAGTTTTCCGGAGGTTGGGAGATCACGGTTTAATAATCAACCCAGCAAAGTGTCAGTTCGGGGTGACGCAGATTGATTTTTTGGGGCATCGCGTCTCTCCCGAAGGAGCGGTTCCGCTTCCTCACAAGGTGAGCGCGGTGACAGATTTTCCCCGGCCACAAACGGTCAGGGCGTTACAGGAGTTTTTGGGAATGGTGAATTTTTATAACCGTTTCCTCCACCGTGCAGCGCGGCTCATGCAACCATTGTACGCCGTGCTCAAAAAACAAAAACCCACGAATAAGATCGAATGGTCTCCGGAGCGAGAGCGAGCATTCTCGGAGGTCAAAGCAGCCCTGGCAAATGCTGCGTTGTTGGCGCACCCAGACCCAACGGCCCACATAGCGCTCACTACTGACGCGTCAGATGTGGCCATAGGGGCGGTCATGGAGCAGCATGTAGCTGGGGCTTGGCAGCTGCTCTCCTTTTTCAGCAGGACTTTGCGCGATAGTGAACATAAATATAGTGCGTTTGACAGGGAGTTGTTAGCCCTCCACTTGGCCATTCGCCACTTTCAGTTCTGGCTGGAAGGACGCGGTTTCACCGCGTTCGTGGACCACAAGCCGTTAACTTTCACGATGGCCAAGGTTTTGGAACCGTGGTCAGGCCGGCAGCAGAGACAGCTGGCCGCCATCTCAGAGTTTACTACCGATATTCAGCATGTGGCGGGTAAGCTGAATGTAGTGGCAGACTGTCTCTCGCGCACCATGGTGGCCCAAGTCCGTGTAGGGATAGATTACACAGCCATGGCCGCAGAGCAGGTTGGTGACGCGGATGTGTGCGCGCTCCAGTCTGGACCAACAGGGTTAAGGCTGGAGAACAGGGTGCTGCAAGACAGCATGCCCCCCCAATCTGCGATGTCTCCACGGGGCGACTGCGTCCCGTGGTACCGGCCGCGTGGCGCCGCTGCGTTTTTGACTCGATCCATTCTTTGGCGCACCCGGGAGTGCGCGCGTCAGTCAAAATGGTAGGAGAGAAATTTGTGTGGCCGAACCTTCGTAAACAAGTTAAAGAGTGGGCTGGAGCCTGCATGGCGTGTCAATGTGCCAAGGTACACAGACACACAAGGGCTCCTTTGGAGCCGTTTCACATCCCAGCTAAGAGGTTCGATCATGTTCACGTGGACCTCGTGGGCCCCCTTCCAGGGGGCCCGGAGCCTGGCCTCCCTCAGCTGTCCCTCCTGGAGTGGATGCCTGGTTGTCCTGGGGCTTGTTGGTCTCGGGATATTTGTGCTCTGTGGGGGTTGGTGGAGCTGTCTTGCTTGCTCGGGGTGCACACATCTTCTGACAATGGTGGACCGCACCACGCGCTGGCCTGAAGTGGTTCCACTGGCGTCAACCACAGCCGAGGAGGTGGCGCGCGCTTTTTTAACAGCATGGGTGGCGTGTTTTGGAGTCCTGTCGGACATTACGTCTGACAGAGGTCCGCAATTTGTTTCCGAACTTTGGTCAGCAATGGCCCACAGCCTGGGTGTAACGATCCACCGCACAACCGCGTACAATCCGCAGGCTAATGGGTTATGCGAACGTTTTCATAGGTCGCTGAAAGCGGCTCTCAGAGCGTCACTGACGGATGCAAATTGGGTAGACAGGCTACCGTGGGTTTTATTGGGGTTGCGTTCCGCACCTAAAGAGGAAAGCCTCCCCGGCTGAGCTAGTTTTTGCACAGCCACTTCGGCTGCCCAGGGAGTTTCTCCCAGATAATCCTGCGCCAGAGTGCTCCCCAGCTCAGCTGTTGCAGCGTGGCACGGAATCGGGCACGCTGCCCGGCCCCGTTCACCACAGTTTTCCGCTCGTTTTTGTGCCTAAAACTTTGAAAAATGCAGAGTTTGTTTTTGTCAGACACGATGCTCATTGCTCCCCGCTGCAACCACCTTATGATGGACCATTCAGAGTGCTGGAAACAGGGGACAAGCATTTTTTGCTAGATTTGGGGGGCAGGAGGGAAAAGATTGGCATAAACAGATTCAAACCTGCTTTTGTGGTGGCGGACGAGCAGGTGCTGTTGGCCAGGGCCCCTCGGCGCGGTAGACCCCCTCGTGGAAATTCCCCAGAACACCCACAGGGACTGACAAACAGTTTTCACCCCCAGACAGCAGCTCCCCAGCATGACGGCGCCGCAGAGGTGGTGAATCCTGCTTACAGCAGATACGGGAGAAGACTGAGGCCCAAGCAGCACGTGGGCTGATGTGTAATGATTTTATCATGACATGCAGACTGTTATTCTGTTGTTCCATCTTAGATGTTTGGGGGGGGGGGTCATGTGGCCACACGTGTATTACTTTATGCCTCTCATCTCAGAATAGAACAAAGAACTGAGTCTCCTTGGAGATAACAGGAGGGTGTGAAAGTGTAGTCCTTGTTATGCAGGAGACGGCCTTGGGAGGATCCTTTGTGTGTCTAGAGACTGTGTAGGGGACCCTTTGTTGGCCAAGGACGGCGAGGGGGAGGCTGAAGGATTAAAGAGGAAATGCATTGTGATTTGTGATGCTAATGCATGTGAATTGTGAGCTGTGAAAGCCTGGGTATATAAGGAACGAATTTGTCTGAGAGTTCCTCTTTTTCAACTTGATCGATGATGGCGAATGTGTAATAAAACTGCCTTGAGACAAACCTTGCCTCATCATTTACACATTTCCACAATGTATAAAACACACACAGAGGTGGAAGTTGTCAATGGTGTTTATTTGTGGGCTGGAGATCTGTTTTCTGGGGGAGTTGAAGTCCACCTGTGAGGTAAAGAGTTAATGTTCATAATTAAGTCAGTTGTGTGACATAAATAAAAACCACGTAGCTTTGCCAGCGTGCTTCCTGGTGGTGTCTCAGGCAAAAGATTCCCCGGGGGCTCAGCGCCTTGTGGAGGGTGTCAGGAGGAAAAAGTCTGCAATAGATGAGTAGAGGGGAAGTTGGTGGTGGATTTAAATGGAACTAACGGTTTATACTATTTATTGGACTATTCATGGGTGTTTATTTATTGTGTGATTTTGTAAATATTGTGTAAATATTATATGTTTCATGACTATTTTCAGGTATTGTTGAGTATCTGTAAATGTGTGTATTTACTGCCTTCCCTGTGGACGTTGGTCTGTTCTAACCAGGCTAATTATCTCTGGGTAGATCAGCAGCTGATGTTCATTTGGTTGCTGCTGGGTGTCGCATGTTTTAGAGTGAAGCTGTTTGCCTCAACAGTGTCTGAAATAAATGGAAAAATGCTGGCTGCAGATTCTTGAAGTCCAGCTCTTCTGTGTCACGCGCCTCGACTGCTCGGCTGGATGACGCTCCCCCACACTCCCCCACACTCCCCCACACTCATTCACCCTCATCACTTGGGGCGGCCGCGGGGCAGATGTGGCGGGCACCAACGCGCACCAACGGCCAGCAGCGGCCGGGGAGACCGCCGGCGCGGACCAGCAGCCACACCCCTCTAACCACATGTCCACTCATCTAACTGTGCACACGTGGATGTTTGTTCCTCGTGTGTCTCTGGTGTGTCCAATCATTTTCACGTCATCATCAGTCTCCCATCACCTCTAAGTGGCGCCAACGGACCGGTAACAGTAGAAACGTACGTATGCCAGCCATGAAGTTGACGTGGGGCTGCACACATTTCCACGGTCATTCCATTCTTGATACATCTGGAATTTTCCGTGGAAAAGGACGTCTGCCATGTTTTTGTGCGTCAGTTCCCTTTGTTCATGAGGCCCCAGGTCTGCTGCATTAATTGGTGGTAAATGTGTCCAATAAAGACTTGAAATATTATAATTGTTTGTGTGGTTTTAGGTTCACAACATTGTTTGTCTGAAGTTGGCACTAAGCTGTAGATCTGATCACATTTATGACCAATTAATGCAGAACACCAGGACGTTCCACAGGGTTCACATACTTTTTCTTGCCCCTGGAATTCTCCTAAATGTCTAATTTTTTATTGAAAGTAAATCTGCATCTTTTCTCTGACTTTGTTGTCTTCCTTCTCCTTTTTCTGCTGGTCTTTTTCTGGAGTTCTGACATGAGTTTTCCCATCATTCAGCAGTGCTGAGCACCGTCTCCAAGCTGACCAAGATGGCCGTCCTCAGATGAACTCCTGATCATCTGTTCTTCGTCCTGTGGGCTAAAGTGGCCAACGGAGGCGTCAGGCTGTGGCGTGAGCTCAGGGGGGAATTCTTTCCCATCAATCAGGAATCCTTCACAGGAAATAAAGGAGAGACAGACAGACAGACAGAGGAGGATTGTTGCCTCGTCTGTCTGATTTCAGCTGGAAACTCTTCAACATCAGCAGGAATTTGCAGCTTTTTCTCTCCTAAACTTATGAGATTTGGCTGATAAACAGTTTTAGTTTTGGGGTAAAATTAGCTCATTTATTCTTGTAAATCTTTTCTTAAATTACAAATTTTCTCTGAAATTTTATGGCTTTCTCCTATAAATTTGTCATTTTTTCCTAGTAAATTTGACCTTTTTCTGTTTTTTAAACACTTTATTGTCATAAATTTATACATTTTTCCAACATATTTCTGACTTTTCCCCTCATAGATTTGATGAAATTTGTGACTTTTCATCAAATAAAATTGTGACTTTTTCTCTCATAAATGTGTGAAAACTTTAATTTGTGTCTTTAAATAAAAAAAAGTTGCTTTTTCTGCCCCGCCGGTCGCAGCACAAAGAGGCTGAAGACGCCTTTGGACGAAGACAGAAGGGGGGTCATGTTCTGGGTCCGTCCATCCGTCCCTCCGTCTGTCCCACTTGTGTGACATCACAGGGTCTGATCTCCAGGGGAGGCTGGAACGTTCAGAGTGGTCACATGTGACCACGTGGGCTTTAGTTTTCAAGTCTCCCTACTCTGATGATGCTCAGATTGCAGTTTCACTCTCATTGGAGGAGCTTGAGGTCAAAGGTCAGATTTTCCCTAAACCTTCTAAAGACAGGAACTTGTGAAATGAATGATGCAGGTTTTTCACCTGGATGCAGCAGCAGCAGCTTCTGTCCATCCAGCAGCCCTCAACTTAGCCTCTGTCTCCCCATCACAGAATCACTGTCTGCTCCCTCTGAAGCCAATAAAAATAGAATGCAGAAGCCTCCCAAAGTGATGAAGCATGAAGGTGATAAAACTCCACCCTGGAGCCTCTAAATCTAAAGACTTGGCCTCTGTTGCTCCTCATCATGTAGAACTGAAATGTGGTTTGTTCAGTCTTAGCTCTCTAACTGCCAAGTCTCTGCTAGTCCAGGATCTGCTCACTGATCCTCACATTGATTTACTCTCCCTGACACACTCTTGGTTCAGGCAAGACCATCATGTTGCTTTAAATTAGGGAGGGCCAACTGGCGGCCCGCGGGCCACATGTGGCCCCCGACATCATCCACTGGGGCCCGCCAGTCCATTTCCAAAAATCAATTATTTTTTTATATCCTGTCTGACCGTATTTAGAACTGCGGCGATAAATGTTACAGCGCCTCACTGAGGAGGATTTACAGCAACAAGTTTCACTCTGAAAGGCAAATTTATAGAAGAAAAACTCACTAATTTAGAAAAAAGCCAGAACAACTAACAAGTTATAAATGTTTCAATAGATGCAAATTTATCAGTAGAAGCTTGAACATCTAAGACCAAAATATAGATTTGCAGAAACAGGCTCATTTAAACCAGAAATGCAGCAAATTTATCAGTAAAACTGTTTTTTACTTTGATCATTTTCTTCTCATATTTTAAAATCATTTTTCTTCATCGTCATCTTTCCTTTTCTTCTTGGCTTTTTTGTTAATTACCGTCAGAATTTCTCTCTGATCATCATTTTGATGGAGTTTTAAAAATCAGGTCCTGATATCATTTGATCAGTGATTTTAATTCTAATATGATCAAACTGAGCAGCTTTGATTTTCATTTGTATTTTCAGTTTTAATTGTGAAACTTGTGACTTTGAAGAAAATCCCCCCCCCCCACCAAAGGTTTCCATGTAAATGTGGCCCTCAGGAAGTGAGCAGCAACATTTGTGGCCCTCACTGCCACCAAAGTTGCCCATCCCTGTGTTGGGGGCGGCTGTGGCGCAGGTGTAGTGTGGCCGACTGCTGATGGGAGGGTCGGGGGTTCGATTCCCGCTCTGTCTGCGGTCTGCATGTGGAAGTGTCCTTGAGCGGGACCCTGAAGCCCCAGTTGGTGCTGGTGGGTGAGGCCAGCAGCTGTGTGTGGCAGCTCTGCTCCCATCAGTGTGTGAATGTGTGGATGGTAGGATCTGCAGAGACCTTTGGTCATCTAGAGATGGAAAAAGCCCTGTAGAAGTGAAGCTCATTTACCATCCCTGGTTGAAATGAATCCACTCCCTCTGGTTATTGAAACTGTCAAAACCCCAGAAGTTCTGGTGGTGGAGGAGGAGCAGCAACAATTTACCATTCCACATTACTAGTTAATGTAAAGCTAAAACACCTTAGAATTCCTTTGAGGGCCTGGTCCTCAGTATTGGGCAGTTTAGCAGTTTTAGCTTCAACCCAGTTTTAGTCGCCATAGTTTCTCGTCCTCCCACAGCTGCTGTATTTTCATGTGTTTTATGCTCGTGCTGCGGCACAGAGAAATCCCCAAAATAAGGCTGATATACAACATTCTGACCTTAAAGCCACCAAATAAACCCCACAACGCCACCCTGGGATTTCACCCAGAGAATTATTGCCCAAACCTGAACTTTGAGCCCACAGGCAGGAGACGCGTTCCAGAGGTTACAGAATTTTTTATGAACACAATAATAAACTATAAAACCTTAACTGGGCCCCCCAGTAATAATATCAATCAAATGAACTGCAGCCGACCGTCAGTGAGTCGGTGCCAGAAAGGAGCGGCGCATCAAATCAGGCCCCTAAATCACATCACACACGTGCGCACACACACTCTGTGATGGCCCAAGTCCAAGGTCAACACCCAGGACAAAGGGATGCGACCCCACTGGCAGCTGATCCCTCCACCGTAGGCCTTCAGCCCTAAAAAGACATCAAACCACTGAGAAGGCAGAAACACTGTTGAAACTAGAAGAACAAGGAAAGAAGAACTGAAAATAAATCACAATAAAATGACAACATTTGGAGAAATCTGCTCTTGAAAGAGGCCCACAGTTTTCAGAATCTTCACAAAGATCAGTGTCCAAGAGGTCAAACAGCAGCGTTAATGTGAGCCTGCGGTGAAAGGGCCGCAGCGCAGGAGAGCGCCACAGGTCACGACCCGCGGCTCCAGTCAGCGCTGGAGTTACTGCACCAACGAGACCTTAGTGCGAGTCCACCAGCGGCTTGTTACTGTGCTGACCTAGCAGAGAATCACGACGGGCAGCAGCAGGAAACAGCCAGAAAAAAGAGACCAAATGGGCTAAATAACAGGCAACAAACGGCTAAAGGCGCTACATGCACAGAGCTTTTTTCTTTCAATTCCGGTTTATCCTTAGCCAGCCGCATCGCTTCCGGTCCACGCCTGCAGCCGCACTTCAGACAGGAGGACATCCGTGAGCCGTGATCTGAGACTGGACGGAGACTATTAAAAAAGGGAGCAATCCCTTCTTTGTTTGGATGGAACGATTCCTCCGTTCCACAGTCAGGACTGGGGGTCTGGGAGAGGAGACGACGACGGCTGGAGGACGATCCCCTGGATCACACAGCAACTAGAGTGCTAGCAGACACCGTGATCACCGCTACGCCTGGGCTCCGGACCCTGCTATGGCTGACACGGCCCTGGCTGGAATCAGGTCTCCCAGAGAGGAGATGGAGCAGCTAAAACAGCAGATGGAGGAGCCAAGCATCAAGCAGCGGTTTGGAGTCCAGCGGTCAGACAGAGCCAGCTGACCGCTGACTTTATATATATAAAGCCTAACATGACTTGATGAAGATGGATGATTGTTTCACTGTGCATATAGACTTGTCAATATGCAGTTTCCATAGGAAATGTATAATGCTGCAGTCAGTTGAAATGCTGGAGATTCTCTCTTCCATATGGGTATTGGATATGCAATATATGATGACATTAAGTGGTACAATATTATCTGGAACAGCTTATTTAATAATGCTTTTGTTGTGATGCATATAAAGTGGAGGGAGAAAGAGGTGGAGAGAGAAGGGAAAGAGGAAGAGAAGGAGAGGGAGGCGACTCACATGAGCACGTCAGCCCCTCCCTAGATGATGTCATCTGTGTTTTCTGAGTTTATGGCTGACTGGACTGGAAGTGAAAATTGTAACAATGGGCTCCTTTTTTGTCAGGTTTGCATCCTGTCGACATCTTCTGCACTTCTGGACCTTGATAGAGCAGCGCTGTCATCTGTGGTCTCTGTCACACAAGCGCAGAGGGGCAACTTCATCCAGCCTTGTCACACTGCAGGAAATGTTTGGAGTAAAAATGAGGTTGATACTGGATGATTCTTCTATGGACCGGCATGACAAAACATGATGTGATCAAAAACATGTCAGAGAAAAATAATGCACCTTTTCATTTCCTTCTTCCAGACTCGTGCCCTGCAGCCAATAGATGAGCTTTTTTGTTGCTGAACTACCTTGCACTGGGTTCAAAACAGCACGACCTTGCTGACCGGTATGGGCTCCACCAGTCCACAGTGAGTGGAATTATTACCACATGGAGCAACTTTCTGTCCACGGTGCTCGGTTCAGTGAGGATCTGGATACCAGAGGAGAAAATAAGGGAGCATATGGCAGCAGAGTTTCAGGACTTTGAGGACACTACTGTCATCCTGGACTGCACTGAGCTGAGGTGTCAGTGCCCATCATCCCCTCTTCTTCACAGTGAAGTGTTCTCTGCCTAGAAGTCCCACTGTGCTCTGAAAGGTCTGCTAGGAGCTGCTCCTCATGGGGCGGTCACGTTCATTTCACCACTGTATGCTGGATCCATCAGTGACAAGCAGATCCTGCTAGAGTCTGGGATTCTGTCCCTTGTGAGCTCTGGGATGGCTGTCATGGCTGAACCAGGCTTTCTCCTTGATGGTTTTGCGCCATGTAAAATCTATAGGCCACCATTCCTCTCTGGCAGATCCCAGATGTCAGCTTGTGAGGTGAGGCAAACCCAAGCTGTTGCACGTCTCAGGGTGCATGTGGAGTGGCAAATGCGCAGCGTGGAGGAACACAAGTTCTTGGACACCGAGATCCCACTGCGGCTTTTTGGCAACATTAATCAGCTGTAAACTGTTGCACGTCTTTTGACAAACTATGAAAATGGGCGTCTTGTAAAAGCATGAGCAAGACAGTCAGTTTAGCCCTGATTCACTCCACCAGATTCACTTTGTGAAAAAAGTATTAACTGTACATAGAAAATACATGAATCTAGTGAAGTTTAAACTGTTCAATAGCCAATGTTTCTATTTACTGTTAATGTATGTTCAGTATCCATCTTTACCTGCTTGACATGTTTACAGAAACATCTGTGTGTACTTAGAATGAAATCTGTAAATACCAGTTACTGTATATGTGTCGACTTGCATGAAAGATTTTGAAATATTTGCTCTGTGCTCAAGTTAATAAATCCCTTTATATTGGACCTTCCATCTGTCAGGTTTTCTTCTCTGACCTTCTATGATAATCGCCATATTCTGGACAAAACAAAGGCTTCCATGCTTTTTATCTCTATTACAATGTTAACTACAGACATTCACACAGTAGATATTTAAGCATAAAATACAATAATCCTGTAAACTGTAAACACGTCATTTTACAAAAGGTACTATTGTCAAAGCGTATTATAGAGGCATGAACTTGCGAAACAAAGAAGAGAGACGACAACACTTATTTATGAACAGATTATTTCTAGTAAGTTTTGAGTGATCAGATCAAAAGTCCAGATTTGATTGACCTGAACCCAATCAAGACTCACATTCTGGTTTTGTAGCAGAGACCTATTTCCATCGAACTTACAAGGGAGGCGTAGACCCTTACTTGGGTGTTTTTAGCTGTGTGTGTTGGGTCATTATCCTGTTGCAAGACCCATGACCTGTGACTGAGACCAAGCTGTCTGACACTGGGCAGCACATTTCTCTCTAGAATACCTTGATAGTCTTGAGATTTCATTGTACCCTGCACAGATTCAAGACACCCTGTGCCAGATGCAGCAAAGCAGCCCCAGAACATAACAGAACCTCCTCCATGTTTCACAGTAGGGACAGTGTTCTTTTCTTGGTATGCTTCATTTTTGCGTCTGTGAACATAGAGCTGATGTGCCTTGCCAAAAAGTTCCAGTTTTGTCTCGTCTGTCCATAGGACATTCTCCCAGAAGCTTTGTGGCTTGTTAACATGCAGTTTGGCAAATTCCAGTCTGGCTTTTTATGATTTGTTTTCAACAGTGGTGTCCTCCTTGGTCGTCTCCCATGAAGTCCACTTTGGCTCAAACAATGGCAGATGGTGCGATCTGACACTGATGTACCTTGACCTTGGAGTTCACCAAGAACATGTTTAGAGGTTGTTCTGGGCTCTTTTGTTACCATTCGGATTATCCGTCTCCTCCTGCGGCCACATCCAGGGAGGTTGGCTACAGTCCCGTGGATCTTAAATTTCTGAATAATATGTGCAACTGTAGTCACAGGAACATCAAGCTGCTTGGAGATGGTCTTATAGCCTTTACCTTTAACATGCTTGTCTATAATTTTCTTTCTAATCTCCTGAGACAACTCTCTCCTTTGCTTCCTCTGGTCCATGTTTAGTGTGGTACACACCACGTCACCAAACAGCACAGTGACTACTTGTCACCCTTTAAATAGGCCGACTGACTGATTACAAGTTTGTAGACACCTGTGATGTTAATTAGAGGACACATCTTGGTTGAACATGTCCCTATGGTCACATTATTTTCAATCTTTTCTAGGGGTACCATCATTTTTGTCCAGGCCTGTTTCATGAGTTTGTTTTTTAAAATAATTCTGTTGAACCACAATTCAAAAGCATTGTCTGATTTTCATTGGTTAATTTTCATAGAATTTTTATTTATTACCACTTTTGTCAGATTCAAGTTATTTCTGTGACCATTGTGGGTTTTTCTTTCATTAACAAAGGGGTACCAACAATTTTGTCGACGTCTGTATATAAACACACAGTGCGGAGCATTTTAGTTAGATGAAATAAACAGCATAACCGTCTACTTTGATATCCTACATAGTATGAATATGTACCCATACATATTGTCACCCTCCATAGCTACCAGTATTTTCCTAGTTGTATACCGGAGGGAACCATTGTGTAATTCTATTGCGTCTTTTCATTCAAAACTATTAGGTCGTCACGTCTTTTTGCTATCTCTGTGAGCAGCCCTGCTTAGGTTATACAGTCTGACAGCCATAGGTAGGAAGGACCTGCGAAACCTCTCGGTTGTGCACCTAGGATGATGTAGTCTGCTGCTAAATGAGCTCCTCAGTGTGTTCAGTATGTCCTGCATAGGGTGGGACTCGGACTCCAGCAGAGATGACAGTTTAGCCACCATCCTTCTCTCTCCTATCTCCTCCACTGGGTCAAGGCGCTGCCCCAGGACAGAGCTAGCTTTCTTGATCAGTTTGTTCAGTCTCTTCCTATCGGCTGCTGTAATGCCACTGCCCCAGCAGACCACTCCAAAAGTGATGGTTGATGCCACCACCGTGTCGTAGAATGTCTTCAGCAGCACCCCTTGTACACCAAAAGACCTGAGCCTCCTCAGTGGGAAGAGCCTGCGCTGTCCCTTCTTGTAGAGTGCGTCAGTATTGTGTGACCAGTCTAGTTTATTGTTCAGATGAACACCCAGGTACTTATAGGATGTCACCATCTCGATGTCTGTTCCCTGTATGTTTACTGGTGCTGTGAGGGGTTGTCCTTGCCTGCGGCAGTCCACCACCAGCTCCTTAGTTTTCCTCACTTTGATCTGGAGGTAGTTCCAGTCCACGAAGTCCTGGATAAGTCCTCTGTACTCAGCTTAATCTCCGTTGGAGATGAGGCCAACGATTGCAGAGTCGTCAGAGAACTTCTGTAGATGGCAGTGTGTTGTGTTGTGTGAGAAGTCCGCAGTATAAAGGGTGAACAGGAAGGGAGCCAAAACCATTCCCTGGGGGTTCCCCGTGCTACCGATGATTGTGTCGGACACACAGTCCCGGGTTCTCACAAACTGTGGCCGGTTAGTGAGGTAGTCCAGGACCCATGACTGTTATACTGCAGCCCAGTCAGTGGCACAAAGCAACGACTGTGTGTCACTACCGTGCTGAAACTGGCCATGGAGGAAGCAAGATGTCGCTGACACTGACTGACAGAGCAGTGGCTTGAAACTTGTGCGTATTTTAGAAGGAATCATGACCAAAATTACCAGACAGAAACACTAGTACCATATTTGATCCCTTGAAAGAGCTATTGATTAAAATTCACTACAGGGACCCTTTAACCTTTTTAGAGCGACTTTATACTGTGTTTTCAACCAGTTTATATAGTGTAAATAACCCTATGTACATTTCTTCATTTGCTTATATTTTATTTTGGAGCTTATTACTTTTATGTACTATCAGTTACGGTTAGCTTCCTGTTTGATATTCGGTGCTTTTATTTTGAAGGAACTTCCGGTTATAACCGTTAGCGTGAGCAAACTAACGGCGGCAAAAGACGGGGAAGAAAAGGTTGTGACAAAAATAAAACGTATTTATTATTAGCAGCCCCCTTGATAGAGGCACAAGGTATGTTTAATATGTAAATATGACAATTTGAATTTTTGTGTTAACATGTATGTATATTTTGTAGAATTTATTGCCAAGAGTTAAGGTTATTTTCAGCTAACAGTTGTAAGAGTATGGGCTTTAGCTTATACAATGTTTTTCTGTGTGGTTCCCAGCTCTTACGGTGAATTAAGATAAGATAAGATAAGATAAGCCTTTATTAGTCCCACAACGGGGAAATTCCAGGATTGCAACAGCACAGGGATAGCAACACTCAGAGCAACAATCAGAAGGCAAGAAAAAAAAAACAAGCAAGTGTGATATCCTACCGTGTAGCAATGATCACACTTGAGTTATTTCTTTGGCTAACTCTGCCATTTATTCTGCAACACACATAATAAGACTGAACATGGATTCTGCGCGGGGTTTTCACACTCTTGTTCTAATGTGTCCCCTTCATAGTAGTGCTGAACAATACAGGTAGTTCCCCCTAGAGGCATGTGCCAGTAATGTTCTATTTTAGACTTGCAGTCTACCACATCCCTCCCCTCTAGATTAAACTACTCTTAATTACACTAGCCAATTACTAGACATCCTGGAACTCCCATTTAACCCTGAACTATCACAGTTACTTTTTAACTTCTTAAACACATGTGCCATACACATAATTTCTTTCTTTTTTTTTTTTTTTTTTTCTCACATGTATAACACACATAACAGTCTAACTGGGGATTTGGTTTGACTACCGCATCCCAGTGAGGTTCCAGGACGCATTCTTGTCCTGTGGCTGGGGAACTCACTACTGACTAAGTATAGTCCTTCAAGTAGTCTGGAGCTTTCCTAGCTCGCTGAGATCTTCTCACGGCTGGTGAGCCAACTGCAGGTGAAGACTCAGACTGCTCCACTGTTTCGGCTGCTGCAGTGCTGCCCGTAGAATCTGCAGAGACGGTTACCTCAGGTTTCACCTGAAGTGGTGGTTCGTTGATGCTCTCCTCAGGATGGGTGTCAGACAACACCTCTGGTGCCATCGGCAGGGGAATGGAGCTCCTACCACGAACTTGGTCGATGTGTCGCCTCACCACTTGTCCATGACCTAATGTCACCTTGAATGACACAGGGCCTGTTTTTTCCGTTATTTCTCCTGGTACCCAGGCTGGTCCTGAGCCAAAGTTGCGGGTGTAGACCACGTCTCCTTCTCTCAGTATTCTCTCTCTAGCATGCATGTCATGATAACCTTTTTGTTTCTCTTGTTTATCATGCACTTTGTTTCTGAAGTCTGGATGTATTAAGTCAAATGTTGACCTCAACTTCCTTCCACACAACAGCTCAGCTGGTGACTTGCCAGTTGTAGATTGGGGTGTTATTCGATAGCTGAACAGTGCTCTCGACATTCGGGTTTCAATAGAGTCTCCTGTCATCTTTTTCATGAGTGACTTGAACGTCTGCACGGCCCTCTCGGCTAAGCCGTTAGAAGAAGGATGGTATGGCGCAGTCGTGATGTGACGTATGCCATTCTTTTCAGAAAACTCTTGGAAC
>JAJAQF010000223.1:0-48051 GCA_020510985.1 Pholidichthys leucotaenia | reverse complement strand
ATCTGATTGATTTTATCTCTGATGGATGAAATTTTATTATTGAAAAAGTTCATAAAGTCCTGACTAGTAAGCTCTAAGGGGATGCTAGGATTGACAGAGTCCTGACTCTGTCAACCTGGCTACAGTACTGAAAAGAAACCTGGGATTATTCTTGTTCTCTTCTATTAATGCAGAGTAATAACTCATTCTAGCTTTTCTAAGAGATTTTTTTATAAATTAAAAGATGATTTCTCCAAGCTAAATAGATTTCATCTAAATTAGTAGAGCGCCATTTTCTTTCTAATTGACGAGTCTTCTGTTTTAAGCTACGAGTTTCTGTGTTGAACCAAGGAGTTAAAAATCTCTGATTAGACTTTTTCTTTTTTAAGGGGGCCACCAAGTCTAGAGCCTGATGTAGAGAAGCTGAAACACTATCCACCATGTTATCAATTACAGAAGGAGCAAGCTGTCTATAGCTTATTTCCGTTGTGTTGACACATGGCATAGAGGAAACAATCTGCATAAATTTGGAAACAGCATCATCTGAGAGGCATCTACTGTGATAATATTTTTCTTTAGGAGCCAAATAGTCAGAAATAGTAAAATCAAAGGTTAACAGACAATGGTCTGACAGTACAGGGTTATGAGGAGACACTACCAGATTTTCTATTTCTATGCCATATGTCAGAACAAGGTCCAATGTATGGTGGAGGTAATGAGTAGAATTTCCTACTTTCTGAGAAAACCCAATCGAGTCTAATATTGAATTAAAAGCCACATTAAGGCAGTCACTATCTACATCCACATGTATATTAAAGTCCCCTACTATAATTATTCTATCAGATTTCAGCACTAAATCAGCTAAGAAATCAGGAAATTCGGATAAAAATTCTGAATAGGTTGATGGGGGACGATAAACTATGGCAAATAAAATTGGGTTTAACCTGGAATTGCTAAAGTGCCCAATACTGAGGACCAGGCCCTCAAAGGAATTATAACATGTTTTTTTGCTTTACATTAACTAGTAATTTGGAATGGTAAATTGCTGCTACTCCTCCTCCACGACCAGAACTTCTGGGATTTTGACAGTTTAAATAACCAGAGGGAGTTGATTCATTTAAACCAACATAATCCTCTTGTCCTAACCAAGTCTCTGTAAGGGAAATTAAATCAATCTGATGATCAATTAACAGATCATGGACTAACAGAGACTTGGGAGTTAGAGACCTAATATTTAATAAACCACATTTAATTTTTAAATTATGAGGAGGAACAGAGGCCAAATCATTCAATTTAGAGGCTTTATGTTTAATTTGAGTTTTACCAATATTTTGCTTTATCACTTTGGGATGCTTATACATTATATTTTTATTTACTTTGGAGGGAGCAGACAACGATTCTCTGATGGGGAAGACAGGGGCTAAGCTGAGGGGTGGCGGATAAAGAGGAGCTGCAGAGAGGCGTGTAAGACTGTGACTCTGCTTCCTGGTCCCAACTCTGAGTAGTCAGGGTTTTGGAAATTTGGATAAAAAAGATGCCAGATTGTTAGATAAATGAGAAGCACCATCCAAAGTGGGATGAATGCTGTCTCGTCTCATAAGACCAGGTTTTCCCCCAAAAAGAGCTCCAATTGTCAATGTAGCCCACGTCATTTTTAGGACACCACACAGACAGCCAGTGGTTCAAGGATGACGAGCGACTAAACATGTCATCACTGGTCAGATTGGGGAGGGGCCCAGAGAATACTACAGTGGCAGACATCGTTTTTGCAAAGTCACACACCGATTCTACATTAAGTTTCGTGACTTCCGACTGCCGGAGACGGATGTCATTAATGCCGGCGTGAATAACAATTGTGGAATATTTACAGTTACTTTTAGCCAGCATTTCCAAATTTGACTCGATGTCGCCTGCTCTGGCCCCAGGAATGCATGTGACTATGGCCGCTGGAGTCTCTAGGTTCACGTTTCTGACTACAGAGTCGCCAATGATCAGAGTTTTTTCCTCAGCGGGTGTGTCGCTGAGCGGGGAAAAACGATTAGAAACGTGAACAGGTTGGTGGTGAACCGGGGCTTTGCGACTAGGCTTCCTTCTCACCGTCACCCACCCAGTCTCCTCGCTGCAGAGGAGAGCCGGGGAACCGGTGACAGGGGGGCCTAAGCTAGCTAGCTCCGCTGCAGCTAAGGGGCGTCCGTCGAGATTAACTGGCGCAGACGGTGTTTCAATGCAGCGGAGCCGGGATTCCAAATCAGACAACCTCGCCTCGAGCGCCTCAAAAAGACAACATTTATTACATTTACCGTTATCACTAAAAGAGGCAGAGGTGTAGCTAAACATCTGACAGAGAGAGCACACCAGAGGAGGAGAGGAAAGAGAGCTAGTAGCCATAGCTAGTGGCTCGAGAGCTGGAGAGCAAACCACACAGGCAGACAGCAAAACAGGAAGTGACGATACGTTACCACAAGGAAGTGACGATCTTGAAATCCTCCAGGGAGAGAAGGATTAAGCGGAAGAAGATGAATGAATGAATGAATGAATGAATGAATGAATGTTTTACCCATGGAAGACCCATCAGGATGGGGAAGAGGGAAAAGAAGTGTGTGAAGGGGGAAAAGAAAAGAGAGGGGAACAGACAAAAAAAAAAAAACAACAACAACTAAAACAAACAAAAGGCAAACTGCTTCTTCCACCAAAGATGTCTCAGCACGAGTCTGGTTTCCGCACCTGTTAAAGGAGAGACACTTGTGCGTGTATGTCTATGTGCATATATATGAGAACGCGCGCATAATAAGTGTGTGCATGGGAGTGGTTTGTCAGGAAACATACGAGCGGAGGGCCGGTCGCAGCAGCTCTCCTCCCGGGAACCCCGAGCAGGCAAGGCAGCACCACCATCCCCCAGCCCCGAGGTCAGTAAGCTCCAGGAAAGCCAGGCATCCCCCCCCGGAGGGACGATTAAGGGAGGCAAGGCTGCTTGGCGGCCGGCGCGGTAAGCCCACACCCCCGGACCCGCCCGATCCCCCCCCCCCAGTGGATCCAATGTCCACCCCCCGGGCCCCAGGCACCAGGAGGCCAGCGACCCCATCCCCCGGAGCAGAGACCGGCCCGCACCCCCCGGCGCGAGCCCCCCCCCAGGCATCCCCACAGCGGGCCCGCCCCACCGCCTCTGTCGTACACCCCGGGGACCCCCACGTCCAAAGAAGTCCCCCCGCCCAGGGGAGCCCACGTTGCCGAGAGGTGCTACCCTCCTTAATCCAGCACCTCCTGACTCACAGACACACCCCTCCCCACACCTTCACACCCACATGCTCCCATGCACATGTAACAATAGTACCACTGTAATACACAGGGTATAATTAAGATAAGATAAGATAAGATAAGATAAGCCTTTATTAGTCCCACAACGGGGAAATTCCAGGATTGCAACAGCACAGGGATAGCAACACTCAGAGCAACAATCAGAAGGCAAGAAAAAAAAAAAACAAAAAAAAAAAACAAGCAAGCAAGAGCAGCTAATATACATATGTACATATTACTATAAAATATATATATACACACACACAGACACACAGTGCAGAGCATTGTAGCTGGATGGAATAAATATATGAATATGTAAACACAGTGCAGAGCAATGTAGCTAGATGGAATAATATGTAGATATATAAACACACAGTGCGGAGCATTGTAGCTAGATGGAATAAATATATAGATATATAAACATAAACACACCCAGTGCAGAGCATTGTAGCTAGATGGAATAAGTATGTAAATATATAAACACACACAGTGCAGAGCATTGTTGCTAGATGGGATGAAACAGCACAACCGTCTACTTAGTTATCCTACATGGTATGATTATGTGCCCATACATATTCTCACCCTCCATAGCGACCGGTATTTTCCTAGTTGTATGCCGGAGGGGACCATTGTGTAAGTCTATTGCATCTTTTGCATTCAAAAAACTATTAGTTTGTTACGTCTTTTTGCTATCTCTGCAAGCAGCCCTGCTTAGGTTGTACAGTCTGACAGCCGTTGGTAGGAAGGACCTGCGAATAATACCTGCGGGGTATAATATCACTGGGTAATTGGGTATAACAGGGTCCACTAACACCTGCGCTGGCCAGATTTTTGTGCGTAGCCCTTACTAACACCCACTCACCCTACTCACTTTAGGTGTAGTACCCTTTTGGTAGTGTTGTGTTATGGCAATGTATTTACCTTAAACTTACTACCTGAGGGAAAAGAGATAATTGGGCCAGGTCAGACCGAATCTGGGTTCGTAGGAGCCTGGGAGGTGCAACAACAGATGACACACACACACACGGTGTATGGAACTTGGAACTATATATATTATTTTAACAAATGTGTATTATTTACAAATATGTACAATAAAAAAACACACACTTGTCACAATAATAATAATAAAAAAAATAAAAACACAATACCCCAAAATATACAGTGGGGTAAAAAAGTATTTAGTCAACAACCAATTGTGCAAGTTCTCCCACTTAAAAGATGAGAGAGGTCTCCAATTTTCATCATAGGTATACCTCAACTATGAGAGACAAAATGAGAAAAAAAAAATCCAGAAAATCACATTGTCTGATTTTTAAAGAATTTATTTGCAAATTATGGTGGAAAATAAGTATTTGGTCAATAACAAAAGTTCATCTCAATACTTTGTTATATACCCTTTGTTGGCAATGACAGAGGTCAAACGTTTTCTGTAAGTCTTCACAAGGTTTTCACACACTGTTGCTGGTATTTTGGCCCATTCCTCCATGCAGGTCTCATCTAGAGCAATGATGTTTAGGGGCTGTCGCTGGGCAGCACGGACTTTCAACTCCCTCCAAAGATTTTCTATGGGGTTGAGATCTGGAGACTGACTTGGCCACTCCAGGACCTTGAAATGTGTCTTACGAAGCCACTCCTTTGTTGCCCGGGTGGTATGTTTGGGATCATTGTCATGCTGAAAGACCCAGCCATGTTTCATCTTCAATGCCCTTGCTGATGGAAGGAGGTTTTCATTCAAAACAATCATTGAAAAGCTCAGTTCTGCGCCTGTCCTTGGTTTCGCTGACCCTCATTTGCCATATACCCTCCATACTGATGCCAGCACTACAGGGCTTGGCGCCGTCCTCTGTCAAGAGCAGGAGGGCCAGACTAGGGTCATAGCTTATGCAAGCCGGGGGTTGTCTAGAAGTGAGTCCCATTACCCTGCCCATAAATTGGAATTTTTGGCTCTAAAGTGGGCAGTAACGGAGAAGTTTGCAGACTATCTATATGGCAATCATTTTACTGTCGTGACAGACAGTAACCCCATGACGTACATCTTAAATACTGCTAAGATGGATGCCATGAGTTATAGGTGGCTAGCTGCTCTGTCGACGTTTAACTTTAAGCTCCAATACAGAGCAGGCAAGCTTAACTCAGATGCAGATGGCCTCTCTAGACGGCCACATGGCGAGTTACTTAATGACTTAGTGTCCCAAAAGGAGTTTGACCGCATACAGCAGTTCACTAAAACTCACTTGTCTCTTTCTGAAAGCAGTTTAAGTTCCGAGGTAGTGTCTGTTATATGTGAAAAACACCTTGTCTGTAGCTCTCCAGACAGCACCTTCCCTGTGGTTCACTCATTAGTCCTCTCTGTAGCCGCCATTCCAGATGACTACGCCGATGAAGATGGCTGTGGTGGTCTTCCAGTTGTACCCCACATGACTCCTGAACAGATCAAAAACGAACAAAGAACTGACCCCTGTTTAAGAGAAGTGATTGCACAAATTGAAACTGGGCTAAAAGTTCCACCAACTGTACGAACTGAACTTCCTGACATCAACTTGTTACTCCAAGAGCTCGGTCGACTTGAAATGTGCAATAATATCCTTTACCGCATTCGTCAAGACGGAGGAAATGTTACTTACCAGCTCGTCTTACCTGAACAGCTCCGCGATTCAGTCTTTCAAAGCCTCCACTGTGACGTGGGCCATTTAGGCACGTACTTTGGATCTCACCAGAAAAAGGTTCTATTGGCCTCGCATGGTGGCGGATATCGAAAAGAAGATCAAGACATATAATCGCTGCGTAAGACGTAAAACAACTCCAGAACGAGCTGCTCCGCTTGTCAACATCAAGTCCACCCGACCGCTTGAACTTGTCTGTATGGATTTCCTGCCCATTGAGCCCAATCAAAGTAACATGAAGGATGTGCTCATGTTAACTGATCATTTCACGAAATACGCTATAGCCATCCCTACCAGCAATCAGAAAGCTCAGACTGTTGCAAAGGCACATTGGGACAACTTTATAGTCCACTACGGGATACCCGAATGGTTACATAGTAACCAGGGTCCCGATTTTGAGTCCCATATTATAAAAGAACTTTGCAAAATCATGGGCATTCGCAAAATCTGGACGACACCCTATCATCCCAGAGGTAACCAGGTAGAATGTTTCAATAGAACGTTATTGAGCATGCTGGGTACTCTGGAGGAAAAGAACAAAACTCATTGGCACAACTATGTAAAACCACTTGTACATGCGTACAATTGTACGAAGAATGACACTACTGGTTTTGCCCCGTGTGAGTTAATGTTCGGTCGTCAGCTGAGATTGCCCATCGACCTTGCATTTGGGCTCCCGTTTCACAACAAAAGTTTCAAGTCATATTCCCAGTACATTGTCATGAACTGAGCCGGGTTATTCTTCTGGCTCGGTTCTGGCCCACTGTGGCTCAGGTTTATCTGTGTAGTTATGTATTATGTTATCGTTTCGGTTTCTTGTAGTTTCTATTTTTCCCTACCTGTAGCCACTGCATTCTTTCCAGCAGTTGTGAGGCAGTCTCCTTTGGCCTACATTCGTGTGGGCACTGTCTGACACTCGCTGGTCCAATCACGTCCCCTCTCTCATGACAGCCAGCTGGGTCTCCCCCAGTAATTGCCATCCCCACGCTTCACCCAGGTGTTCCCAATCAGTGTTGCCAGCAATGCTTGTATTTAAGCAGCTCATTGCCAGTCAAGCATTGCTGAACTATTGTATTGTCTCATGAAGGTTTTGGAGCTTCACCGTCGCTGTTCCCCTCGGTGCAAGCTATCTGCCCTCAAGTCTAGATGCCCTGCCTACATCTCGGTACCACATCGCACTGAGAGGCGTCATTCTCTGAATTTGCTTTTTGTGTTTGTCAGGCTGCATTTGGACTTACTTGAACTGCTCCAGCATTGTGAGTATTAACTGTGTGCATTTTCCTGGTGGTTCCCACCTA
Organism: Pholidichthys leucotaenia; assembly: GCA_020510985.1. Classification (NCBI taxonomy): domain Eukaryota; kingdom Metazoa; phylum Chordata; class Actinopteri; order Cichliformes; family Pholidichthyidae; genus Pholidichthys; species Pholidichthys leucotaenia. The sequence continues at coordinate 40,817 of JAJAQF010000223.1, read as the reverse complement.
ATTAGTTCCCACCTAATTGGTTCCCACACTGCTGCACGGTGGCGCAGTGGTTAGCACTGCGGCAGCACAGTTTACCCTTGGCCGGGGGATTGTGGGGATCGTGGGATCATGGGTTCGATCCCAGCCCCCGACCAACAGTGATCTGTGTGGAGTTTGCATGTTCTCCCCGTGTTGCGTGGGTTTACTCCGGGATTTCTCCGGTTTCCTCCCACATGCCAAAAACATGCATGTTAGGTTATTTGGCTGTTCTAAATTGTCCCTAGATATCTGTTTCCTATAGGCCCTTAGAATAGAGGGTTAGTATTAATGAAAGCGCTTTGAGTGGTCTTTGTGACTAGAAAAGCGCTATATAAGTGCAGGTTAGTTAGTTAGTTAGTTAGTAATTACTGTAGAGCATCCTGGAGGACTTCTAAGTAAGCCTGAGCCATTATGTTATTTTGTGCTGTTGGTTTTGTTTGTCTTTTGTTTAATAAATGTGTTTGTGGTGTAACCTGCGCATAAATCCACCTTCCTTCCCCTCCTCCGTGCGCTGCGTAAAAGTGCACAAGGAGGGTCATGACTGAATAGTTCAGCCAGACAAGGATTTAGTGGGTTACACCCACACATAACTTTTTTAAAATTTTTGAACTGTTTTTCTTTTCACTCACCTAAGCACTGGAGCTCATTATGTCCCCAGCTCGTCGGCTTCACACCAGTAAAGGGAGAAAGGCAGTGGGGTCTCCGACTGTGGAGGAGGAGTGGGCAGCAGACTTCATCCAGAGTTTTGTGGATGAGGCTTTCGCCACCCGGGGACCCAAGCAAGCCTGGGAAAGTGTATATGGAGCGGTGGGAATTCTGGAGGTGCATCCCGGCCTGTGGAACTATCCCAAATTCTCTGAGCTGTTATTCTCATTGTCGGCGCTCCAGCAATCGTTTCCTGACCTGAGGATGGGGGCATTTCCAGAGGAGCCACGACAGAGGTGCTCTCCACAGCTGACGTCCTTTTCTCCTCCCGACTCGCCAGCTTCACCTCCAGTTTCAGTTTGCGTGGCACCAGCCTCCCACAAACAGCATCATCCTGCAGTGAAACATCAGGAGAGGCCCTCCTCGGCCTCCTCAGCAATGTCCCTCCAGCTGCCGTGAGGTCTGCTAGGTCCACCCCGGGAATGCCAACCTCCGTTGCCATGGAGACGACTCCTCCACAATCTTTTGAAAGGGGCCAGATCACTGTAGACACACAGAGGGATGACTGTTTGCCAGCTGCAGCTGTGAACAACACACACCGGGATGACAAGAAAGTGTTTTTTTCATTCTACCCAGTTAAATGGGTCTCCAATCTTTACAAGATTCGGGAGGCCAAAGATCACATCGACACCATCATTCTCGGGCGATCATCGGCTCCGTCCACTGCCTTGCAGCTGGGGGAAACTGCTACTTATTTGGGTGAGCTCAGCGCGTCTCCACCTACCTCCACACCTGCTCCAGCACCTGCTCCAGCCTCCGCAGCCTCCGCAGACGTCCATGAGCTCAGCAACAAACACTGGTTTCATCTCGGGGCTAAACCAAAAGCTTCGCTTGGTCCCTCTCATCCTCCATCTGCACCTTGGACCTTGGTTCGACCAGCTAATAAACATCGCCGATCGACCAGAATGGGCCGCGCCTCTTCTCTTCCCGTGTCCTTGGATAACAGATTTGAAATCCTTTCCCTGGAGGATTTTCCCCACCTGGACGCTGGCTGCCCACCCGTGGACGCCTCTCGTCCTCCCTCCTTTCCTTCCGCGGCGGCTCATGTCCGCAAACCCCGGATAAAGACCACCCAGGGTGTGTCAAATTACACACCTGCTCCAGATAGAAGAAAAGAGCGCATCTCCCTGCCTTCACAACAACAACATCATCCTCTTCACAATTCCTCTCCACATCAGAATCCACCGACCCCCCCCCCCCCCCCCCCCCCCGCAGACAACACTGGTAATTGGTGACTCGATCGTGAGGAATGACAGAAGCAGGTACTGTGTGACTCGATTTTTTCCCAGGGCTAGAGTCTCTGATATTGAGGCTCTTATCACTGACCTGCTGAATGAATTCCCTCACGTTCAAACTGTCGTTGTGCATGTGGGATGCAATAACATCCCAGATAAAGCATAGGAGATTTTAAAAAGTGACTTCAGGAGCCTTCTGTCCACTCTCATGAACTGTGGCAGACGTGCGCTCATCTCTGGGCCTTTGGCACCTCTCAGGCGAGGCTGTAATCGTTTTAGCAGAACTCTCAGTCTTAATTCTTGGCTGTGTTTTACTTGTCCTATTTTTAACATTGGTTTTGTTGACAATTTTAACTTATTTTGGAACCGCCCAGCACTTATTAGGCCTGACAGCATCCACCCAAATAGACTTGGTGCACGTGTTTTAAGAGACAATCTTTTCTATTCTATTCGGTGTTTTCTGGTACAGTGACTGAAACTTGGTGTGTTTACTCACTCTGTAGTTTCTGGGTTTGCCAAACTGCCCTTTTTTGGTTCTGTTCCCACGTATTGTATCGATCCCATTAACTCAGGTGGTCTTTATCATTTGGATCAGCCTTTGATTTATAATCCTTCAGAGACTGAGTCTGTCTCCCGTTGCCCTAAATATTGTAACCCAGGACAAATACAACACAACCTGAAAAACACTCGCATTTCTGCAGCTCCTCCTCTTCCACCACCTTTCAACTTTGCCCCTGTCTCCTCCCTTAGAGAACCTTTTTCTGCTCCCTCTAAAGTCAATAAAAAAGTTAAAAAAATAGAATGCATAAACTTCCCAGATTGATTAAACAAAATGTTGGTAAAATTCTAATCCAGCCTCAAGTCCCTAAAATTAATAAAATTAATAATTTGGCCTCTGTTCCCCCCCAAAGTTTAAAAATTAAATGTTGCTTATTAAACATTAGGTCTCTATCTTCTAAGTCTCTTCTGGTCCATGATCTATTAATTGATCACCAGATCGATCTACTATCCCTCACAGAGACCTGGCTCGGTCTTGATGATTATGTTGGTTTGAATCAATCAACTCCCTCTGGGTATTTAAACTGTCATAACCCCAGAGGTTCTGGTCGTGGTGGTGGAGTGGCGGCAATTCTCCATTCTAAATTACTAGTTAATGTTAAGCAGAAATTATGTTTTAATTCCTTTGAAGGTTTGGTCCTCAGTGTGGGGCCTGTTGGCAATCTTGGCTTAAACCCAATTCTCTTTGCCATAGTTTATTGTCCTCCCACAGACTATTCAGAGTTCCTATCGGAATTTGCCAAATTTTTAGCTGATTTAGTGCTTAAAACCGATAGAATAATTATTGTAGGGGACTTTAATATACATGTTGATGCTGAGAGTGACTCTCTTAATAAGGCTTTCAATTCAATTTTAGACTCCATGGGGTTTTCCCAAAAAGTAAAAAATTCTACCCATTATTTCCACCATACATTGGACCTTGTTTTGACTTATGGTATACATATCGGAAATCTGGTGGTGTCTCCTCATAATCCTGTACTGTCTGACCATTGTCTGTTAATTTTTGATTTCATTATCTCTGATCACTTATTTCCTAAAGAAAAATACTACTACAGCAGATATCTTTCTGATGATGTTGTTGCTAAATTTTTGCAGATTGTCTTCTCTATGCCATGGGTCAACACAACAGAATCACCAGAACTAAGTGATGGAGAGTCTGCTCCATTCGTGATTGATAGCATGGTTGACGATGTTGCTGCCTCTCTGCGTCGGACTCTAGATTTGGTAGCCCCTTTAAAAAAGAAAAAATCTAACCAAAGATTTCTTACCCCTTGGTTTAACTCAGAAACTCATGGCTTAAAACAGAAAACTCATCAATTGGAAAGGAAATGGCGTTCATCTAATTCAGATGAATTCTACTTGGCGTGGAGAAATCATTTCTTAATCTATAAAAAATCTCTTAGAAAAGCTAGCTCAAGCTATTATTCTGCATTAATATAAGCAAACAAGAATAACCCCAGGTTTCTCTTCAACACTATAGCCAGGCTTACAAAGAGCCAGGGCTCGATCAATACTTGCATCCCCCCTGAGCTTTCTAGTCAGGACTTTCTGAACTATTTCAATCTTAAAATTTTATCTATTAGAGATGAAATCAGTCAGATTCTTCCTACCGTAAACTCTAGTACATTAACTACTGCAACTCCCTCAATTGATATCTGCTTAGATAAATTTACTTCAATCGACCTCTTAGAGTTGGATAAAATAATTTCCTCTTCTAAGCCTTCATCTTGCCTTCTGGACCCTATTCCTTCCAGGTTATTTAAAATTATTTTCTCAATTATTGGTAGCTGTGTCACGGGTGGCTCTCGCGAGCCACCATAAGACGCCACACAGTCACCAGAGAGTTTAGTGAGAGTTTTATTAACGGTGAGAATAGTGACAACACAAGCTGCTGAGACATTGACACTTGAGTCTACTCACAACAGGAGGCATAGGCTAAACAGCTCTACAGGTCCAGAGGAGGAGACAGTCAAGTACAGACAGACGAGGTTGGTGATAATAATAACACCGGCTGCTAAGGCAGAGACACACAAAGATCAACACACACCGGGAGGGGTAAGGCTATACAGCACACTTACTAGTCCAGGGGCACGACGATCAAACCAAGCAGACGTGGTAGGAATAAATCCTAAGCATCCGTAGCGTGACGGAGAGTTAACAGACACTGCTGCGCCGATGCGGCTGCCAGCACGGGTTAAAGTAGCCTGAGCGCTAACGACCACAAATGCAGCACAGCTGCTGAGGGTTTGACAGCTCAGCAGAAGCCTCCCCGAGCACTATCACAATAAGAGCTCCGAGAGCTAGAATAATAATGCCGCTGTCAAACCCTGACAAGAATAACCTGAGCACAAAGGCATAGTGCTCGGGTCATGACAGTAGCCCCCCTCACTTGACGGGCTCTGAACGTCTAGTAACACCTGCCCACCCCTCCCCCCAACCACAGGGCGAGTGGATTGAGGAACAGGAAAGGAAGGAGCCAAACAAAACCTAACAAAACCCTAAACAGAAAAGGAAAAGAATACATCACCTGACATATCCATCCCATTTTCCCCAGAACAATGACGAGAGGGAAAAAAAAAACAGAAAAAAAACAAAACAAAACAAGCCATGACTACAATACAAGGGAAAAACAAACAAAGCAAAAAAGCACCTGACACTGAAAGTTTTCCCTCCGAGACAACAGACAACCCGTCTAACTCCAGTGTACATAACCTAACCCAAACACACGATGACCCTGGAAACCGAAACAAGAAACAAATGCAAACATGATAACTATGAAAAAAAACAAAAAAACAAAACGTAAATGCAAACACATGACTATGACCAAGAGAAAAAAAAAATGCACACTAACACATGGTAACTATGAAAGAGAAACAAAAAATAAATGCACATACCTGGAAACTAAGAAACGAGAACACTAAACTATGGCCCCTAAAAAGAAAGAGGGGAGGACAAAACAAAAAAACAAAACTTGACCATAGCCCCTCAAAAGGAAGAGGGGAGGACAAAACAAAACAAAAAAACAAAAAACAAAACCCAGACTATGGACTATAAACACACATGAGACAATCTAAATTGCTAAACATAACTTGACATAACTATGGACTGTAAACACACATGAGGCAATAAAAAAATGCTTTACATGACTTGACTATGGATTTCAAATACACACATGAGGCAATAAAAATTGCTTTACATAACTTGACATGACTTGACTATGGCTTTCAAAACACATGAGGCAATCTAAATTGCTTAACATAACTTGACATGACTTGACTATGGCTTTCAAAACACATGAGGCAATCAAAATTGCTCTACGTAACTTGACATAACCCTGATACCGTATGGGCCAAAACAAAAGATGATCGGCGGAGATCCAACACCCCCCAGGCAGAGCTCCGGCGACCTCCCTGCCTCCGATGGCCCACAGATAGTCCCACAAAAACAGTACATGGCCAGGCGGCCTGCCCCAGTCCCAGGCCCCCAGAAACAGTTTATCGGGCGACCAACCCAAGACGCTGAACGCACAAAGCAGTTCCTCGGGTGGCCGACCCGCATCCCACAACCACCAGGACCGTGGAGGAATAGCATGCAGCCCGCCTAATGACGACAATACATGAGAGCGCAAGTCTGCCAGACAAAAACCTCCAACGGCCCCCAGCTGGTGGCTCCTGAGAGGGGAACAATCAAAAAATTGAACCTCCTCGAATCCTGATTGGGTCGCAGCCGCACCTGCGCTGGACCCCCACTGGACCTCATTGGACCCCGATTGGGTCACCGCTGCACCCACGTTGGACCCCGATTGGGTCACCGCTGCACCCATGTCGGAGCCCGACTGGGTCACAGCCACACCTGAACTGGACCCCCACTGGACCTCGTCGGAACCCGATTGGGTCGCAGCCACACCTGAGTCGGACCCCGACTGGGTCACCTCGGCCCACGCGTCGGACCCCGACTGGGTCACCGCTGCACCCACGTCGGACCCCGACTGGGTCACAGCCACACCTGAGCTGGACCCCCACTGAACCTCGTCGGACCCCAATTGGGTCGCAGCCACACCTAAGTCGGACCCCGACTGGGTCACCTCGGCCCACGCGTTGGACCCCGACTGGGTCACCTCGGCAACGACCTCCATCCCCGAACCTGGAACCTCCAGTCCCGTGACCTTGACAGATTCCAGACTAGTAACGCTGTGGAGAGGATCAGAGAACAAGAGAGGACCGGGATCAGTTCCACCGGCAGCGCCAGAGCCTAGCGAGACAAGCTCGGGTGCAGCAGACAGCTGCCCCTCGCTCGCCTCCCCATGAGGCAGGCAAAAATGCTCTAACACACCATAAAGGAAAACAAGGAAGAGCACTTGCCTGCACTCGGGCTCTGGAGCCGTCCAGGACTTCGTCGATCCAGGTTCAGACAGATGCTCGTCGTCGGGCTCCCACTCGGCTGCGTCGGGTTCCACAGCCGGCCTGATGGTCTCTGCAGCTGGATCCTCTCGCGCTGGCGTCCACGCCAATAACCCGTATGGCGTGGGGGCAGAGGACCCTCGACCTGCTGACTCGGGCTGCATCTCTGAGGAACCCTGGGGACGCTCACTCGTCGGCTCTGGCTCCTCACCGCAGTCCGTTCTCCTCCTCTGTCCAACACTAGGCTGCAGGGCCGGGATATCTCCTAGAGCCGCAGGCCTCCCCCTCGTTCGACGGCGTGGGACTGACGCTGAGGACCGCTCCGCAGGAGGAAACACAGAGGCAGCAGGTTCAGTATTACTGGCTAAAGCTGGAGAAGGAAACTCGGGGAGCTGCGAACCCCGAGCTTCACCCCCAGGAGTCAGACAAAACAGATCACTATGATGGATAGGTAAGTGAAATTGAACTTGCCTGTCTCCTGCAGGGAAGATGGTGCCAGCTGTAGAGGACGTTGCTCCTTCCCTCGCTCGCTGGATGGTAACCCAGGACCCATGGACGGAGCTCACCGGCACAGGACTCAGCTCACTCTCAGCAGCTGGCTGATTGAGCCGGTCATTCCGGCGGCCCGGAACTGGATCCAGAGCAGGAGCTTGCTGAAGACGTGCTCGACCGCGACGCTGACGCCTCCGCCGGCCCCCAGATGGTGCGAACTCCAGGACTGGATCAAGGACGGGATCAGGATCCGTAGGTCAAGCGCAGGAGTGCCTCTTTTCCTGCTTCACGCCATGTTCCTCCTCCAGCATCAGGAAAATCTCGCGTTGTGCGGCGATATCTTCCCTCCTCGCGTCGACTTCCGGGTGGTCGGCCCAGCGGGAAGGGAGATGACGAAGGACGTCTTCAGCAGTGTCTAGGTACCAGTGTATTCTATGGTGGTAGTCCAGCAGTGAAGCGGAGATGAGCATCTCATCCACGACTTCCAGAAAGCCTGTCAGCTCGTGGCTCGGGCTCCCAGCGCGGTCCCTCCGCGACGGCATTCTTCCCACACACTCAGTACCCAGACGGAAACAGCAACTGTCCAAAAAACTCAAAACTCCCTGGTGAATTGCATCTCGGGTTGGCGTCACCGTAAACGCCATTTTGGCAGCAGTGTACTGTCACGGGTGGCTCTCGCGAGCCACCATAAGACGCCACACAGTCACCAGAGAGTTTAGTGAGAGTTTTATTAACGGTGAGAATAGTGACAACACAAGCTGCTGAGACATTGGCAATTGAGTCTACTCACAACAGGAGGCATAGGCTAAACAGCTCTACAGGTCCAGAGGAGGAGACAGTCAAGTACAGACAGACGAGGTTGGTGATAATAATAACACCGGCTGCTAAGGCAGAGACACACAAAGATCGATACACACCGGGAGGGGTAAGGCTATACAGCACACTTACTAGTCCAGGGGCACGACGGTCAAACCAGCAGACGTGGTAGAAATAAATCCTAAGCATCCGTAGCGTGACGGAGAGTTAACAGACACTGCTGCGCCGATGCGGCCACAAGCGCAGGTTAAAGTAGCCTGAGCGCTAACGACCACAAATGCAGCACAGCTGTTGAGGGTTTGACAGCTCAGCAGAAGCCTCCCCGAGCACTATCACAATAAGAGCTCGGAGAGCTAGAATAATAATGCCGCTGTCAAACCCTGACAAGAATAACCCGAGCACAAAGGCATAGTGCTCGGGTCATGACAAGCTGTATTCTTCTTATCATTAATTCTAATCAACCTGTCAACAGAACCACTGGAGAGAGCTCGGCGACGGTCTCCCAACGGAGAGGGGAAGCCAGGGAGAACCGGGCCAACTATGGTTAATCCCCGCGGTTCCAGGTGTGGGGGAAGAAGGAATGTGACGAGGATAAGGAATCAGTTCAGCGTTATTCAGTGGCGGGTCTGCAGCTCCATCTCCGGATCCCACACAAACAGGCGCTGATTGGGCCGGAACCAATCCGGTAAAGAATTTCACCTGGGCTGACGCTGCACCCACGGTGGACCCTGATTGGGCCAGAACCCCTCCAGTGACGAACTCGGACTGGGCCGACGCTGCACCCGCGATGGACCCCGATTGGGCCACGGCTGCAACCACGTCGGACCCCGATTGGGTCAGAACCACTCCGGTTATGAACTCTGACTGAACTGACGCTGCACCCGTGATGCACCTAGATTGGGTCAGGGCAAGTCCAGTACCGACCTCCAACTCCAAACCCGGAACCTCCGGTACAGCGATTGGCGTCTGCTCTGCACCGGCGACCTTGGGAGAAGACTCTGAAAAAAAAGGAGAAGAACCGGGATCAGAATCACCGGCAGCACCAGAACCCAGAGAGACAAGCTCGGATGCAGTGGACGGCTGCACCTGGCTCGCCCCCCCCCCCCCCCAAGAGACAGGCAAAGACAACACTGAGCACGTGCCTGATCTCAAGTTCGGACGCCGTCCAGGACTTCGACGATCCGGGCCCAGACGGGAGGAGGTCGTCTTTTGGCTTCCACTCAGCTGCGTTGGGCTCCGCAGCTGGCACGATGGCTTCTGCAGCCTGAGGACCCTCCGGCGCCGTCGCCCACGCTGGCAACCCGTACGCCGTGGTGGCAGGGGGCTCCTGGCCCGCTGGGTCGGACTGTTCATCCGTGGAGACCCTGGGACGCTCCATCATCTGTGCAGGCTCCATACAGCAGTCCGCTCTCCTCCTCCGTCCTTGACGTGGCTGCGGGGCTGGAATTACATGCTCCAGGGCCGCAGGCCCCCTCCTCATCTGATGACACTTGACTGACGTCGAGGAATGCTCCGAGGAGGGAAACTCAGAGGCAGCGGGTTTAGTTATTACCTCAGCAGGTGGTGGAGGCTCGGGGGGCTGTGAACCCTGAACCTCACCCCCAGGAGTCAGACAAGACAAATCACTATTAAGAGGGGAAGAGTGAAGCTGTACTCGCCTGTCTCCCGGAGGGAGGATGGTGCCTGCTGTAGGGAATGCTGGTCCTTCTTCTTCCCGCCAGATGGTGGCAGAGGACTCCCAGGAAGGACGAGGGGAAGCCGCTTGTGATGGACTCGGCATGGGGCTCGCTGGAGCAGAACTCCTCGTACACCCAGCAGCTGGAGAAGGCGTCGGAGAAGAGGGGGCGACAGCCAAGGCGGGCCGGGCATGGTGCGCTGACGGGACAGCGGGGAAAATGGCCAGGGGAGAGAGGCTGCAGGGATTCCCTCCTGGAGAGACGCTGAAGAGACAGCTGTCTGGTTGATGGGGTCATTCTGGCAACCCGGAACAGGATCCGGACGGGGTTCTTGCTGAGGTTGTCTCTGGCCGCGGCGCCGACGTCTTCGATGGGCCTCGGATGGTGCGAACTCCTGGCCTGGATCGAGGAGAGGATCAGGATCCCAAAGCGGGGAGCGGGAATGCCTTTTGCTCCGTTTCTGGTTGTATTCCTCCTCGTACATCCGGAGTATCTTGCGTTGGGTGGTGATGTCATCCCTCCTTATGCCGACTTCTGGGTGGTCGGCGGAGTGGGGAAAACGTTTCACGACATCCTCAGCGCTGTCCAGGTACCAGCATACATCGGGATGATAGTCGAGGAGGGAGGCGGCGATGAGGATTTCATCAACTTCGTCCAGCGCCTCGTGCGGCCCCTCCGCGACGGCATACTTCCAGCAAACCATACCCAGACAGGAAAGAGCAAAGTTCTCCTGAATGCAACTTCACCGAGAACGGCGTCTCCTTCAGGAGGCAGTCTACTGTCACGGCTGGCCCTCACGAGCCGGCAAAAGACGCCACAGTCCAGTAAAGTTGCACAGGTGTTTATTTACAGTTAGGGAAAAAGGAAGGACAAGATAACAAGCCACGAGGGCTAAACAACAAGACTACCAATTAACACACAGAACGATCATTGACAGCTGAGACAAGGAGCGCTCACTCAGCGTCTGATAAGGAAAAGGGTGAGCTCTACGACAGAGTACAAACAATAATCATAGGCGATGAACACACAAATGGGATGAGAAGGATTCGTTGATGATCGTTTGACGAACGTTAGACGAGACTGCCGCGAGATGCTGCCGCCGGCTTTTAAAGCCGGCCGCTAACGACCGCAAATGCAGCACAGCTGTTCAGGTCTTGACAGCAGCAAGCTCCCCCGAGCGCTGACACAATAAGAGCCCGGGGAGCCAGAGTAACAACACCGCTGTCAAAGCCTGAAAGGAATGGTGCGTGGCCCGAGCGCGGACAATATTAGCGCTATGGTCATGGCACTGATAAGACTGAAGTCATTGTTGTTGGCCCAAAACATCTTAGAAATTCCTTTTCAGATTATGCCCTTAATTTAGATGCTTCCACTCTCACTCTGAACAGTTGTGTGAGGAACCTTGGAGTGATTTTTGATCAGGATTTGTCCTTTAATTCACATATTAAAACTGTTTCTAGGACTGCCTTCTATCATCTGCGCAATATTGCCAAGCTCAGGAGCATCTTGTCTCTGAATGATGCTGAGAAACTGATTCACGCCTTTGTCAGTTCTCGATTACATTATTATAATTCACTATTATCTGGTTGTCCGAAGGTATCTTTAAAAAATCTTCAGTTGATTCAAAATGCTGCTTCTAGAATTTTAACTGGTTCTAGAAAAAGAGATCATATTTCCCCGGTTCTGTCCTCCCTCCACTGGCTTCCCATAGAATTCAGAATCAAGTTTAATATCCTTCTTCTTACTTTCAAAGCTCTTAACAATCTGGCCCCCCAATATATAAAAGATCTGATATTACCTTACCATCCTAATAGAGCATTACGCTCCCAAAATGCTGGCTTACTTGTGGTGCCCAGAATCTCCAAAAGTACAGTGGGAGGCAGAGCCTTCTGCTACCAAGCTCCTTCTCTCTGGAACCAGTTACCACTCTGGGTCCGGGAGTCAGACTCAGTCTCTGTTTTTAAGAACAGGGTAAAGTCCTTCCTTTTTAATATAGCTTTTGTTTAAGGAGGGTTTTGTGTCTTTTAACCCCACTCTTGTTCTGTTGTTATCTGATCCATTCTGAAGGTTGACCTCCAATATTGTACTTGGCATCTTACTGCTATGCTCTTTATGTCTGTCCTTTCCATCCTCCCTATCCCCTCATCCCAAGCCAGTCGCAACAGATGACTGCCCCTCCCTGAGCCTAGGTCTGCTAGAGGTTTCTTCCATCCAAATGGGAGTTTTTCCTCTCCACTGTCGCTTAGTGCTTGCTCATAGGGGATCGTCTGATTGCTGGGTCTTCCTGTGACTGTGTGTTTTTTTTTTCTGCACTGTGGCGCCACGAGACGGCTTTTGTTGTGATGTGGCGTATTATAAATAAAGCTGAACTGAACTGAATTGAATTGAAATGAATTGAATTGAATCCCCTCTTGTGGAACCAGCTGCCAATCTGGATTCGGGAGTCAGACTCAATCTCTGTTTTTAAGAATAGGGCTAAAACTTACCTTTTTGATATAGCCTACAACTAGGCAGGGATCATGTGTTTCTGAACCCTCCCTTAGTTTTGCTGCTAATAGGTTTAGTCAGCCGGGGGACCTCCAATAATGCACTGGGCCTCACTCCTTACTTCACTCTCAATGAAATATTTTTTTTTTGCTGGTCATTAACATCTGTTTGTTCTCTCCCATAGATTGAGTCCCCATCGTGCTGTTTGCTCTCTGCATGTCTGTTCTTTTCTTCTTCTCTGTCCCCTCACCCCCCAGCCAGTCGCAGCAGATGACTGCCCCTCCCTGAGCCTTGTTCTGCTGGAGGTTTCTTCCTGTTAAAAGGGAGTTTTTCCTCTCCACCATCGCCAAGTGCTTGCTCACAGGGGATCACTTGATTGCTGGGGTCTTTCTGCAACTGTGGGGGTTCCCCCAACAGTTGATAGTGCTATGAGATGACTGTTGTTGTGAAATGTCGCTATATAAATAAAGTTGAATTGAATTGAATTGAATTGAATTAAATCATGATAAACCTTGTCTGTCTCCCGAGGGAGAGGCCCAGTCTCAGCAGTCCGCTAGGTTCTCTCCTCCAGCTGCAAATATTGACTTTATTTCTATTCTTTCCGTGTCTTCTCCATGTTCTCCTGAGCGCCCGTTAGCCCAAGGTCAGAGCCATCGGACGGTGGAGGAGCCGGTGGCTTTGGAGGATCCTGCTGTGGAGCAAACACAGAGCTGTTCCCCAGCAACCGCGCTGGAGGAGTCTCCAGCGTTGCAACTTCTGCCTGGGAACCACGAGACTGCTATCACCATCTTCCCAGCTGCAGAGGTGACCGCAGTGGATTAGGAGCCTGAGCTGGACCTCCTAGAGGCCGGGCCCGAGTCTTCATCGTCAAGATCGACGGTGTCCTGGATGGCAGTGGAGCTCGAGCTCAGGAAAGTTATCTCTCTTGTATTTGGGCCATCGTTCCCAGATGCTTCAAGACCTCTATCATTGTACCGGTGGCAACGAAACCAGTTGTGTCCTTTTTGAATGACTATCATCCTGTTGCACTGACACCAATTGTGATGAAGTGTTTTGAACGGCTTGTCAAACCACACATTACAGCCTGCCTCCCTGCATCACACGACCCTCTCCAGTTTACATATCGTTCAAACCGCTCCATGGAGGATGCTATAGTCACCACCCTACACTCTGTTATCACCCACCTGGACGAGAAAGACACCTACGCCAGACTCCTGTACATTGAATTCAGTTCACCATTCAACACCATTATTCCCCTGAGACTGATGGAGAAATTACTCCTTCTCGGTCTGAACACCGCCACATGACTCTGGATCCTGGATTTCCTGACTGAGAGACCTCAGTCTGTTCGGGTTGGAAACAACATCTCCAACTCTGTCACGCTGAGCACCGGATCCCCTCAAGGCTGTGTACTCAGTCCACTGTTGTTTACACTTCTAACACATAACTGTGTATCCAGACACGAGGGGAACCAGATTATTAAGTTTGCAGACGACACCACGGTGGTGGGACTTATTCAGAGGGATGAGGAATCAATGTACAGGGAAGAAGTGAGAGACCTGGAGGGCTGGTGCAGGGAGAACAATCTGGTGCTCAACGTGGACAAAACGAAGGAGATGATTATTGACTTCCGGCGGTCACAGCCTTAGCACGTCCCTCTCAGCATCGGCGGCCGTTTAGTGGAGAGAGTAGAGAACATCAAGTTCCTCGGAGTGCAGATCTCGCAGGACCTGACCTGGAGCAAGAATTCCTTGGGGATCAGGAAGCGGGCTCAGCAGAGACTGCACTTCTTGAGGAAACTCAAACAGGCCTCTCTCCCCATCTGCATCCTCAGGACCTTCTACAGAGGTGTGGTGGAGAGTGTTCTGACGTACTGCATTGCTACATGGTACTCCAGCTGCAGTATGTCAGACAAAAAAAGCCCTGCAGAGGATAGTCAAGGGGGCTGAGAGGGTAATTGGAGTCTCCCTCCCCTCTGTCCAAGAACTTTTTCAGAACCGTTGTAGGAGCAGGGCACTGAACATTGTCAAGGACCGTTCTCACCCTCTGCATAAACACTTTGAACTTCTTCCATCTGGTAAACGATTCTGGAGCATCAGAGGCAGAACCACCAGACTGATCAACAGCTTCCTTCCACAAGCTGTCAGGATGCTGAACAGTTGACCCAGAATCTCTCAAACACACTACTGCACATACAGACATTTTGTATATTATTTGTATATTATAGTTAGTTGGTTGTTTTTCCCCCAAGTATGTCTCAGGGATGTGTGAATGGATGGGGGGGGGGGAGTGGGGGGGGGGAGCTATGTGGGAGTGTGTCTTAAATCATGCTGCTTCTATTTATATGGATGCAGAGAGAAACGCAATTTCATCTTGGCTACACTACAGTTGTATGTACAGCAATATGACAATAAAGTTTGATTTGATTTGATTTGATTTGATTTCTTATGTCAGTGTTAGAGAGATCTTGTCTGGCTGTAGGTGAGGAGAGTCAGGTGCAGCATGCAGCTGCATCTGAACTCCCTTCACTGGACTCTGCCGCTATCGGTGACCCCAACAATCTTGTTTCTTCTCCCACTCCTGAGTTTCCTCCTAGGGTCGCCGGAGAGTAACCACCATCCCCAGGGGTCTCCATGGACCCGGTCTCGCCACCTGACGATGTTGCAGGTCCAGTTCCACTGCTGCCTGAGGCTGTTGTGTGGGTCCCTCCGCAGGCTGTGTCTCCGTGGGTGTGGCGCGATGGCCTCGGACCCTTGTGGGGGCTGCGCTTCTGGGTTTGCCCAATGTGGGTGCTGCATCGTTGCACGGATCCGTCATGGATGTCATGATCCAGCGCAGGGTCCACCAAGGTTGCAGCGTTGGCCCGGTTGGGGTCGACCGAGGCTGCAGCATTGGCCCAGTCGGGGTCCACCGAGGGTGCAGCATTGGCCCAGTCGGGGTCCATCGCGGGTGCTGCAGAGCTCCAATCGGGAGCCACTGCAGGTGCTGCAGAGCTGCAGCCGGGAGCTACCACGGGTGCTGCAGAACTCCAGCTGAAGTCCACTGTGGGTGCTGCAGAGCTTAAGCTGGTGTGCACCATGGGTGCTGCAGAGCTCCAGCTGGGAGCCACCGCAGGTGCAGCGTTGGCCCAGTCGGGGTCCACCGAGGGTGCAGCGTTGGCCTGGTCGGGGTCCACGGCGGGTGCAGCTGTGACCCAAGCCGGGACCACCAAGGGTGCTGCTGGTCAGCCTGTGGACACTGGGACCTTCACTCCTCAACATGGTGCCGTCGTGGTCTCCTCCTCCTCCCTGTCTGATACTGTGGGGGTTCCTAACCTTCGGTCTGTCACCCACCAGTGAGCCTCCCAGTGTGCAGGCCGCCTACTGCTTCACCCCTCTGGTCCTGGTGGCTCGATAGCGCTGGCTGACTGCCGGAAAGACTGAGTCTCTGGGCCAGGTGGCCTGTGTGTTCTGGCAGGCCACTGGACTCTTTTTGTCGAACCGCCTGCTGGGCGTGGGACTCAAGGCAGCTCCCTGAGCCTCCACGCCTTTGGACTTGGGTGGCGTTGTTTTTTTTCTTTTTCTGTTAGGGGCCCTGGGCGTTGTTGTATTTTGTTCCCTTCCTACCTGCTCCCCGTTCCTCCCGTCTGGGTTCGTTGGTTGGGGTTCCTGTTGGGGGGGGGTCCTTTCTATTGTGATGTTACCGTGGGTGTCTGGTTTCACCTCTTGAGAGGGGGGCTATGTCATTAACCGAGCCTGGTTGTTCTTCGGGCTTGGTTCTGACCCGCCGTGGCTCAGGTTTATCTGTGTAGTTATGTATTATGTTATCGTTTCAGTTTCTTGTAGTTTCTATTTCCCCCTTGTTTTTTCCCTACCTGTAGCCACTGCATTCTGGTTGGCAGTTGTGAGGCAACCTCCTCTGGCCTACATTCATGTGGGCGCTGTCTGACTCTTACCGGTCAAACCATGCCCCCTCTCTCATGACAGCCAGCTGGGTCTCCCCCGGTAATTGCCTTTCCCATGCTTCGCCCTGGTGTTCCCAATTGGTGCTGCCAACAATGCTTGTACTTAAGCAGCTCCTTGCCAGTCAACACTATTGTATTGTCTCATGAAGGTTTTGGAGCTTCACCGTCGCTGTTCCCCTTGGGGCAAGTTATCCGCCCTCACGTCTAGATGCCCTGCCTACATCCCAGTACTGCATCGCACTGAGAGGCGTGATTCTCCGGATTTGCTTTTTGTGTTTGTCAGGGTACATTTGGACTTACTCGGACTGCTCCAGCATTGTGAGTATTAACTGTGTGCGTCTTCCCGGTGGCTCTCACCCAATGACTGTAGAGCGTCCTGGAGAACTTCTAAGTAAGACTGAGCCATTATATTATTTTGTACTGTTGGTTTTGTTTGTCTTTTGTTTAATTAATGTGTTTGTGGTGTAACCTGCGTGTAAATCCATCTTCCTTCCCCTCCTCCGTGAGCTGCGAAAAAGCATATGAGGAGGGTCATGACATTTTTAGAATCATAGTTGGCAAATTTGGAAGAAAATGCGTCCTCCGTCTTGTGAGCGAGTACATCATTGGTTTGTCTAAAAATATCTTGAGGTTTTTGGATGGTTCTATGTCCGCCATTAGTCCTCCAAGGCAAGAGCAGTAAGTTAGTTGTTTCTGCCACCTAATGAGGTTGAATTCTTAGTACAACTGGATAGTTTTTGGCCACGTCACATGGCATCACATGACAGGCACTGCACTGCACCATAGGCAGTGGGGGTGGAATCTGAATGTGAAATCAAGGATGTTAAAGGGTTTATACTTAAAAAAAATTATACCATAGAGTTGCTGTGATTGCGTAGGTCTATATATTTCCGCCATTAATTTAGCATATGGACCCTCCTTAGGATCTTCACAGTCTGTGTTAGCGTAAGGAGGTGGAGGCTCGGCGCCGCTCTGAACCAGGGGTAAGGGCGGCGCTGAGCTGGAGCAGCCAGCGCTGGCTTGGACATGCATTTTTACGTTCGCCGCTCCTTTTCCTGCATATTTCTTTTTCCCTTCATCTGCCTTTGTTTTAGCTTCTGCCACGGCATTTGCCCAAAGTGTAGCGCATTGTAATTCTGGGCTTGGTTTGTTGGTCTTTTTATTTTTTCCTCTATTTCTTGACGTCATTTCTATTGTACTCACTAACACTTGACATTCATCCACGCTCAACGTGGGTTTAAATGAGAAATCCTTTTCCCATTTATTTAAATACTTATTAGGATCCTTCACTTTTTGCTTATCCTTTAATTTTTCATTGTAATTTCTTATTGTCCTGCACGCAATTTCTTCTCTTTTCTTCTGCTTACCTTTCACTTGTCTATCCGGTTTTCCTGTACAATTGCCCATTTTATGTAGCTGTGAAACGCCGTCACCCTACCTTCTGAAAATTATTGTGCTCACTTTTTGGATGGAAATAGATTCTCACACAACAATTATTTTTACCACCAGGAAAACTGTGGGTTCCCCTCACAATACCATTACTTAGCGTCAGCTTGACCTGTGGTTACACTGATAACAATTGCATTTCCGCGATTTAGACAAGAAACTTCACTCACTTTAACCTCTGCTAGTGCGGAACGCCGTCACCAGACAGAGGTAGGACGTCGCAGGCTCACAGAGTTCTCTGAAGGCGAGTTTCCAAAACTGACCGGCAGGTCAGACCATGCATGGGTTTCAACCTGGAGCCCGCTCCGTTACTGCCTCTGGCTGGGTTGTTGGCGAACCATCCTCTGTTACCAAGTATGTCAGGAATCTGAAAGTATTTGAACTCACAAAGACAAAAACATTCCAAATATTTGTTAATCAGATACGAGACATTTATTGCTCATATGAGTCTTTAACTTGTGCACAAGGAGCGTCACTGACCTTCTGTTACAGAATTGGAAGTGAGCGCTGCTGCTCACAGGCAGCATTTCCTTTATATACACAAAGTAAAAGCTGGACATAATTACACAACACTTGCCACATGGAAAGCACATTCAAATGGCGATAGGCCGCTTTTCTTATCTGGGATGGTGTTAATGTTCAGTTTAACTACTGTTAATGCTTTAGGCCATGTAAGTCCTTGATCATGCATCACCTTGTTTAGCATTTGTTTAATTGTCCCATTTTTCCTTTCCACTAGGCCTGCACTTTGTGGGTGATAGGCTGTGTGGAATTTCACCTGTGTACCAACAGAGCGAGTCAAGTCTTTGACCATCTGTGCGGTAAAATGTGTACCATTGTCTGCATAGAGAATTTCAGGAATGCCAAATGTTGGAAAAATGTTGTTTTGTAAAACCTTACAAACAAACTTGGCATCTGCTTTAGCAGTGGGATGTATTTCAGTCCATTTGGTGAATGTGTCAATGAGAACCAGACAATATTGCAATTGTCCAACCTTAGACAGCTCAATAAAATCCATACACCACTGTGAAAAGGGTGTTTTAGGTGGTGGAAAACTACCTTGTCTCGTTCTCATAGCACCTTGAGCATTATTTTGTATGCAAACTAAACATTGTTGGCACACATTTTTTTCAGTTCCTTCAGGATGCCTGGGCAATAAAAATGTTTTTCAGCTATTATCTTCATACCCCCTGCTGACACGTGGCCTCGGCCATGTGTCAGGAGCGCCACCCAGCGGTACAAGGAGGGAGGAAGAATTAATTTGTCATCATCTGTACAATAAACCCCATTGGAGGCTTTGACTGAGTGTGGAGGTATAGTCATCTGCTGTTGCTCGTCCAGTAGGACTGTAAGATCTACTGGTGAGGACACAAAACTAGTGGCTAGATGACCCCTAGCAGCACATTGAGCAGCATGATCAGCTAAAGCATTCCCTTTGGATATCAGGTCAGTGCCTTTAGTATGAGCAGGGCAATGGACAATAGACAGTGTTTTAGGAAGCTTAAGAGCATCAGTAAGTTCCTTAAGGAGATCACCGTGTTGTGTTGGTTTACCAGAAGAAGTTGTAAACCCTCGAAGTTTTCACAATGCAGTGTGAGAGTGTGCAGCATTAAAGGCATATCTGCTGTCTGTGCAGATGGTCACATCAATGTTAGCAGCCCAGTGTAAAGCAGCAATTAGAGCCAGCAGTTCTGCTTTTTGAGCAGAGGCTGGTTGTGGCAGGTTTTTAACAATTAAGATCTCTGTCAAGGTGGTTACGGCAAAAGCAGTTGATGTGGACCCGTCAGGCAGTTTAGTAGATGATCCATCTGTAAAGAGCCAAAGGGAGTCCTGATTCACCTGTTGTGAGAGATCTGGACGAGGTAGGAAATCTGTTAATGACTGGTGAATGCAGTCATGATCTGGTGGATCTGTGTTGTCACCTGCTGACGGTAGCAGTGTAGCTGGGTTCAATGAGGCACATCTCACAAAGGTAAGGTGTGGTTGTGTGAGTAGTGTCATGGTATAACGGAGACATCGTGCATTTGACAACATGGTGTGGCCATGCTCTGAAAGGAGAATGTCCACAGCATGTGGCACATGAACGACCAGTGAATGGTACAGGACAATGTCCAGCACCGCATTTACAGCGTCAACCGTGGCAGCAACTGTTTTCATGCACGGTGGAAGGCCCATAGCAACTGAATCCAGTCTTTTGGAATAATAAGACAGAGGTTTATATTGCCCAGCATGCAATTGTGTTAGTACAGCTGACATGTGTCCCTCAACAGCATCACAAAACAAATGAAATGTCTCTTCATAATTAGGGATATGTAGAGCACAAACATCAGATAGCATGGATTTTAAATGGTTAATAGCTACTTCATGTTCAGGAGTAAGGACAACCGGGGAATGCAGGTTGCCCTGAGGGCCCTGAAGTAATGCATACAGTGGTGCAGTGTGTTGTGAGAAATTGGGTAACCACTGCCTGCAATAATTCAGGGTGCCTAAGAGTGACATGAGCTCTTTCTTTGTTTTCGGGAGTGGTAAGTTCTGTATTGTACTGATTCGTGATTTTTCTAACATTTTCCCCCCAGCTGACAATGTATGCCCCAGAAATTTGACACTGCTTTTGCAAAATTGCAGTTTTTTCTTGCTGCATTTTAAGCCACTATCAAAGAGGAAGTGCAGCAAAGCCAGAGTGTCTTGTTTACACTGTTCCTCAGTAGTTGACGCCACTAGTATGTCATCCACATACAGGAGGATTTTAGATCCTGCAGGTGGTGAAAACTTAGCTATTAAAGCTGACATTTCTTGTGAAAAAATGGTTGGGCTCTCACAGTAACCCTGTGGCAGTCTGGTGTAAGTGTATCTGTTACCCTTGAAAGTAAATGCAAACCAAAACTGGCTATTTTCATGTATTGGAATAGTAAAAAATGCATTACTGAGGTCAACCACTGAGAAAACAGATGAATCATGACCCACAGTGTTCAACAATGTATGAGGGTCGGGAACGGAAGGAGCCCTGGCCACAACTGCAGCGTTTACAGCTTGTAAGTCCTGGACTAATCTCCATCCAACACTGGGTGGAGCCTTTTTTACTGGGAAAAGAGGAGTGTTTACAGGAGAATTCAGACATGGTATGATCACTCCACTTGTCAACAGATCAGAAATGATTGGTTGGATGCCTTCTATTGCTTCTGGTTTTAAAGGATATTGTTTTTTGTAAGGGAATCCTCTCCCATTAGAATGAATTTGGACGGGAGTAGCATTTTTTAATTTACCAACGTCCGCATCTCCTGCAGACCACAAACCTTTTGGTAGAGCTTGTAACTCTCATTCACTAACAAATACAGGAGCAGATGGTACTGTGATTCCTAGAGCATCAGGTGGATGCTCTGTGCCACACAAATAGGTAATGTCAAAATGTAGAGTAATGGACATGTGCATAGGAACACGATACAGCATTGTTGTGGGGGAAAATTCAACATTGAGAATGTCGGTGTTCCTCCAGTCTGTTACCTGCTGTCCCTGTTGGACTAATTTACCTACGTCTGCCCAAAAATAATTCTTAGGTCCCCACATAGATATGTGTGGGGGTGTGCCTGATTATGCAAGGGCCGAAGCTTTTGGGGCAGCACTACATCTAGTGCTGCTTCACCCTCAGCTTTAAAGTAAAGATGATTTGTCATTACTGTGATGGTAGGTTCACAGTACAGTGCTTCAGCCAATGCACAATCAAATGGCTCATTACAGCGTGTGTAACTCATGGTAACATGCAATGGCCTTGGTTTCTGGAGATCCCTCACAAGGAACCATGTAAGAATACTTGTCATGTGTCTAGCACTTTCTAACCTGAGCACAGTTTCTGCTTGGCTGTCAATTTGGAGGTTGTAAGAATATAGGGTACCACATCCGTGGTCGTCACAATCCTCACCATTCATAAGAAATGCATGCTGATTTCTGAGAATAGTGTAATCATCCTTAATTTTGTCAGGACCCAAAATGATGTCTAGTTTGAAAAGCACATCTCTTCCCAGCAAGTTCACCGGGCAGGAGGGTGCTACTGCTACTGTGGTGACACAGGTGTGTCCTGTATTTGGGTCAACTATGGTTGCTGGGCCACAAACACTCTCAGTTGTGGTGGTTCCACCAGCATTTTGAATTCTTATAGTTTCACCTGTAGGGAAACACTGTGGTGGAATTTCACGCATTGTTGTTTTTGTGGCTCCTGTGTCACACAGAAATTTTACTTCCTTCCCATTAACTAGTAAAACAATGGTGGGAGCTGAAGTAGTGCTGCAGTACATGTTTAAATTAGTCAAGTCTAAAGTCTCAGTTGGTCTATTTACAGCTGCAGCTAGTCGTCGTTTCTGGTCATTAACAACTGATTGGTCCTCTGGGGAGAGCGAGTCCTTGTCGGTTAGTCATGCTCTCCTCTCTTGCTGTTCTTGACCCCCTGAGGGTCCTGGGTTTGTGCTCTGTCCTTGTCCTTGAAAAGGCCCTCTGCCTCTTCCTCTCATCCATCCATCAAACCTTCCTCTCCCTCTACTTCCTCGTCCTCTCTCATAGAATCCCTGCCTCCTGGGCACGGGGCAATCTCCCCACCAGTGTCCAGGTTGACCACAATTAAAACACACATCCTGATTGCCTTCATCCCTCTCTCTGGTCTGGTACCTATTCCTCGGTCTAGCCCCTCCTCGTGTCATTTGGGCCACATATACAGTGTCTGTATCATTTTCTGAGGGGGCAAAAAGCATAACTGGTTTAACCTGAGTTTTCTTTTTTAGTTTTGCCTCTACCCTTGTGAGTGGTGCACAGAAATCAGACTTCTCATCACAAGATTCTTTAGACAACAACTCAGCAGTTTCCAAACTTCAGTACAGACAGGACAATTATTTTTAACTTTCTTAGTAAGTTCCAGACATCATCAGACATGTTCATTAAAGGGCAATAGTGAAAAGGTACAAATCAGCAAGTATAGTTCAAAATTCATTATGAAATGATAACATGCATATACATAATGCATAATATGCATAATTTTCTGACAGTAGGTCTAATGGATAATTCGGCATAGAGAACACGATGTGCGTGGGTGTGCTGGGGGGGTGCTGGCAGAGACCCATGGTGCCGCAAAGGACATCACTGGCACACAGGCAAAGCAGCAGCCAAGACTCCCGTTAACCGGGCAAACTGGGCTTGGCTTCCTGCGAAGGACTGCAATCCACTGGTTCAGCTGCTGCTTCTCCAACACCAGTGCCCGATGGGGCACTCCACAATCGTTCACGGGGAAGCAGACCCAGCCTGCTGGGTCAGTGGTAGATGGCAGTCCCGACTGCTGCTTCATTGTGGAGCAGAATGGCCAGATCAACTAGTTATCACATGAGGACACATATGCAACAACAAGACAACAAAATGCAAAAATTCCAAAAAAATGAAATAAATCATTTTTATTTAAATATTTGCAGACAAATGGGCAACACTGATGCAACAGTTGCAGCCAAAAGGGTCATTCTTCTTTGCATAAAAAACATGCAAGTTAGGTTAATTGGACACTCTAAAGTGGCCCTAGGTGTGAATGGTGAAGGGATTGGCTCCATACCATGGCTGCCTCATCCATCCAGATGGATGCCCTTAATTTCCCTCTGGGGAGCAATAAAGTATAAAAAATACAAATACAAAAAAATAATAATGTTAGATATATTGTACTTATAATATTGCTAAAATATAAAAAAGATGCACTACAATGGGTCACAAATGTTTGTCCTGTTATAGTACTGCATGAGTTTATTAACAATATACTATAAACGACACATATGAACTATATTATCACGGTGACTGAACAACTCCCATTCCCCAAAGTGTTAGCTACACTATTTTGAATATAACTCAAAATATCACACAAATAAGTGATCTGATAAAAACATAAACAAGCGGTTCTTAAACAGTGACTAATATTGGATGTCCCATTAATTTTCAAATATTCTGTAATTAATATTTACACAAATAAATCTTTGTGCCATTTACTCCCTTTTATATTTGTCAAAGTCTAACATGTGTGATTGCCTACATCAGGCTGATTCAATTAGCGGCCCTGGTCAAACTTACGAGTGATCCACAGGCCCAGGTCACTCCAGGGAAATAATTAATTTAAGAAAAACATATGATGGAATGACGGTCCGCAAGCACGCACATGAAGAACGTGTGTGACCGTCATCCACATGGAGTTTACAAGCGCCCCTCCTGCATGACTGTTCCAGTTGGCAGGCACAGTGTCTCTAGCGTCACTCTCCGAGAGAAGCATGAGCTTATTAAAGTACTTTAAATGCGGAAGAAAAAAAATCAGAAGAGGTATGTAAGCAATGGAGGCATTTATGGTGGTTTTAACCCGCTGGTAACAGAAACAATAATGAAGAATCGCTTAGCTAACAGGTGTGGTTAGACTTCATATGCAGGGAAAGGCAAGAGTAACTGCATTGCTTACTGACTTCACCAGCAACAACAATATTAACTAATTTATCTTTATTATTATGGACCTGGCATGTTAAAATAATGGAAATTCAGGAAGTCAATGACTTTAATCCGTCAACAGCCTTCAGAAAAACTAAACGTGCCAACATTTGGATTTCAAAATAAGGGAGGTTTTTCCTGCTGTCAAGTTGGTGAGGAGATTTCTAAAAAAACAAAAAAAAACAAAAAAAAACTATAAATATATTGAAATGTTATAACAGAAATTACTCTGTCTTTGGTCATTTAAGTTAACTTCATTAAATGTAATTTTATATTGTTTTTTTTTTATATCAGAGTTACATTATTGTTCTGTTCTGGCTCTGCAAAACTATGGTCAGAAGTGTAAATTGTATAAGGAAAAAAGTCAAAATTTTACCATAACCTGTTTCAAATAAAAAAGCAGTTCTTCCGGCACCACACGAGTAGGCTGCCTTTTTGCAACAGCGGATCAATTTCTTCCAATTTCTATTTACTATCTGGCTTCTCTTGCTAATCTTTCTGAACCGGCGACACCTTATCCATCACGGACGGACACGGATCGCCCAAATGTCTCCTGAGCCGGCAGACAGAGCCACTGTTTTTAGCAGGATACGTTACAGCAGAGACCAGCTGTTAGCACTTAACCGGACCAAGATGCTAGCGCAAGACTTCGACATACCAGGTGAAGACAGAAACGACGCGAATGCCGTGCTGGAGCAAGATGGCGGGCAAGAAATATAAGGTACAGACTCATCCTTCTATCCGTTATGCATGATCGCTCCTCAATAAGACAGATGAGCTAGCAGCTATGGCTCGTTAGCAGAGCGTCTTCAGAGAGATTAGCATGATGTTGTTTACTGAGACGTGGCTAACAGAACTAGCAACACATGCTAACATCGAACTGGAGGGTTTCCACGCAATACGGGCAGACCGGACACCAGACAGTGGGAAGGCAAGGGGCAGAGGAGTAATAATGTATGTCAATAACAGCTGGTGCAGACCGGGACATATCACAGTTAAACAACAACACTGCAACAAAGACATTGAGTTGCTAGCTGTTAGCATGTGGACTACCTATCTCCCGAGGGAATACTCACACATTATCTGCATTGTTATTTATGAAAATCCGACGGTGAACGCAAGGACAGCGCATGATGCCATTCACTCAGTAAATGGCAGGCTGCTGACAGAACACCCAGATGCTCTTCTCCTCATCTCAGGTGAATTCATCCATATTTCACTGTCCCCCATTCTGCCCACGTTCACCCAGTATGTCACATGCCACACTAGAGACAATAAAACACTGGACTTATTCTGTGCAAACACTAAGGAGGAATACACCTCATCACCACTCCCCCCACACGGGAGATCGGATAACAACTTGGTTCATCTCCTGCCAGTGTACAAACCCCTAGTACAAAGACAACCTCCGGTCATGCGCACAGTGAAGTTATGGTCTGAGGAGGCAATGGACGCTCTAAAGGACTGTTTTGAAATCACTGCCTGGGAGCAGCTCTGTGATCCACATGGTGAGGACATCGACGGCCTCACTCACACCATCACGGACTACATCAACTTCTGTGTGGACAACACCGTACCCACCAAGACCATACGGTGTTGCTCGAACAACAAACCCTGGATCAACCCTGAGATTAAAACACTTCTGAGAGAGAAGAAGAGGATCTTCAGGTCGGGGAACAGGGAGATGCTGAAGTCTGTACAGAGGGAGCTGAGGAGGAAGATCAGAGAAGGCAAGGACAGCTTCAGGAAAAAGATGGAGGACAAGCAGCAACAGAGCAACATCGGCGGGGTCTGGAGAAATCTAAAAAACACCTCTGGGCTCCAGAATACCTCCTCCCCATGCCACGGGGGGCAGGGAGTGGGCAAACACTCTGAACCTGTTTTTTAATAGGTTTGACCAACCGCCCTCCCCCCCGACTGCACAACAACCACTGCTTCCTCTAAAGTCATTGAGACCTGCTGTCCACACCCCACTCCACCAACACCCCCCCCCCCCACTCCCAGCACACAGCCCCCAACCTGACCCTCACTAAGACCCAGGTGAGGAAAGAGCTGAGGAAGATCAAGGCGAGGAAGGCCTCGGGACCGGACGGCATCAGCCTGAAGCTCCTCAAGTCCTGCACAGACCAGCTGTGTGGGATTGTGGAGCACATCTTCAACCTGAGCCTGAAGCTGGGGAGGGTACCACAGTTGTGGAAAACATCTTGTGTGGTACCTGTACCAAAGACTTCCCACCCCAGAGACCCGAACAGCTACAGGCCAGTGGCCCTGACATCTCACATGATAAAGACCCTAAAGAGACTGCTCCTTGCTCACCTTCACCCCCTGGTGGGACCAGCGATGGATCCACTCTAGTTCGCCTACCAACATGGCATTGGGATGGAGGATGCAGTGATCTTTCTCCTTCACCGTTCCCTGTCCCACCTGGAGAAGCCCAGGAACATGATGAGGATCATGTTCTTTGACTTCTCCAGTGCTTTCAACACCATCCAACCGATGATCCTGAAGGACAAGCTGCTGTGCGCAGGGGTGGACCAGCACCTGTCATCATGGATCCTGGACTACCTCACTAACTGGCCACAGTTTGTGAGAACCCGGGATTGTGTGTCCAACACGATCATCGGCAGCGCAGGGGCTCCCCAGGGAACGGTTTTGGCTCCCTTCCTGTTCACCCTTTATACTGCGGACTTCTCACACAACACGACACACTGCCATCTACAAAAGTTCTCTGATGACTCTGCGATCGTCTGCCTCATCTCCAATGGAGATGAACTAACTAACTAACTAACTAACCTGCACTTATATAGCGCTTTTCTAGTCACAAAGACCACTCAAAGCGCTTTCATTAATACTAACCCTCTATTCTAAGGGCCTATAGGAAACAAATATCTAGGGACAATTTAGAACAGCCAATTAACCTAACATGCATGTTTTTGGCATGTGGGAGGAAACCGGAGAAATCCCGGAGTAAACCCACGCAACACGGGGAGAACATGCAAACTCCACACAGATCACTGTTGGTCGGGGGCTGGGATCGAACCCACGATCCCACGATCCCCACAATCCCCCGGCCAAGGGTAAACTGTGCTGCCGCAGTGCTAACCACTGCGCCACCGTGCAGCCCATGAAGCTGAGTATAGAGGACTTATCCAGGACTTCGTGGACTGGTGCCATCGGAACTGCCTCCAGATCAACGCGAGGAAAACTAAGGAGCTGGTGGTGGACTGCCGCAGGCAAGGACAACCCCTCACAGCACCAGTAAACATACAGGGAACAGACATTGAGATGGTGACATCCTACAAGTACCTGGGGGTTCATCTGAACAATAAACCAGACTGGTCACACAATACCGACGCATTCTACAAGAAGGGACAATGCAGGCTGGTCCTAGTGAGGAGGCTCAGGTCTTTTGGTGTACAAGGGGAGCTCTTGAATACATTCCACGACACGGTGGTGGCATCAGCCATCACTTTTGGAGTGGTCTGCTGGGGCAACGGCATTACAGCAGCCGATAGGAAGAAACTGAACAAACTAATCAAGAAAGCTAGCTCTGTCCTGGGGCAACGCCTTGACCCAGTGGAGGAGATAGGTGAGAGAAGGATGGTGGCTAAACTGTCATCTCTGCTGGAGTCCGAGTCCCACCCTATGCAGGACATACTGAACGCACTGAGGAGCTCATTTAGCAGTAGACTACATCATCCTAGGTGCGCCACCGAGAGGTTTCGCAGGTCCTTCCTACCTACGGCTGTCAGACTGTATAACCTAAGGAGGGCTGCTCGCAGAGATAGTAAAAAAAAAACCAAAACGCTACGACCTAATAGTATTGAATGCAAAAGATGCAATAGACTTACACAAATGGTCCCCTCCGGTATACAACTAGGACAATATCAGTCGCTACGGAGGGTGACAATATGTATGGGTACATATTCATACCATGTAGGGTAACTAAATTGACGGTTATGCCGTTTATTCCATCTAGCTATAATGCTCCACACTGTGTATATATATTTATGTGTACATATGTATGTACACATACATATGCACTGCTCTTATTTTCTTATCTTCTAATTTATTGCTCTGAGTGTTGCTATCCCTGTGCTGTTGCAATTTTTGAATTTCCCCATTGTGGGACTAATAAAGGCTTATTTTGTCTTATCTTAAAAAAACAAAAAACATTTTATTTTAACCCTTGTATGATGTTGATAAAAAGTTACATTGATTATGTTGCGGGTCATTTTGACCCGTACTGTGTAAATCCACTCAAAACAGTCAAAAAACAGGTTAAACCAATAACAACTTTATTTTAGATTATAGAAACATTTGCCGAGTTCTTCCAGGAAAAGCCGACATCGGTACAGTTTGCCGGCATTCCATTGCTGGTTGATTTCAGTTCACAGGACATAAGCATTGTAAGCAGACACATCGACAATGTTGTAGAAAATCACCAAGGGCCAACGGGCAGTCTTGCGCTGGCAGCTGTGTGTTGCTGTGACTTTGTCCAGATTGTCAACTCCTCCTTTGGTGGAGTTGTAGTCCAGGATCATTTGGGGCTTCATGTCTTCTCTTGTGCTCAGAGATGCATCTGTGTGCATTGTGCTCATTACAAGAACATTCTTGTTTCTCTTTGGGCAGTATGAAACAACTGCTGCTTTCTCAGTAAAAACAAATATTGAGGAATGCAGAGGTCATCCCTGCATCATCAGAATTTCACTGGGAAGTTCTGGCTTATTTCTTCTGACTGTTCCCAACATAGTCAGCTTTCTCTTCTGAAGTTCATCTCCAAGGCAGTAGGATGTAAAGAAGTTGTCACATGTGATGTTATGACCTTGCAACCCTTCACTCATCTCCAGCACCACACGCATCCCCTGATTCTTCTCAGATGCTCTTCCAGGTAGCTTTCCAGTATACACTTGCATATTCCATGCATAGCTAGATTTTGCATCACAGGCTACCCACATTTTGATGCCATACTTGGCAGGCTTGTTGGGCATGTACTGTCTGAAAGGACAGTGCCCCCTGAATGGTACAAGGCACTTATCTACAGTAACATGGGGACCAGGATTGTACAACAAACGTAGAATTTCAATCCATTTATCCCATACATCTCTAAACGCAGCTAGTTTGTCTCTTTCACGTCGACCAGCTCTGGTGTCACAGTTGTCAAATTGGATCACACGAGATATCATGTGAAATGTCTCCAGAGACATTGTTGCTCGAAAGATTGGCCTTCCATACTCTTCATCCCATAGACTTGCAGTTGCTTCTCCCTTTGACCTGTACACTCCAGCTAATACCAGAATTCCAATGTAAGCATGCAAGTCAGTCTAATCCAGTGGCTTCCAGACAGACAGACAGATCAGGAAGGAGAAGGAAGCAGCGCTGAAAAGTGGAGACAGGGACTGCTACAGGGAGGTTAAATACCGGTTTAACAGAGAGCTGAGGAGAGCTAAATCTGTGTATTCAGAGAGACTCCAGCAGCAGTTCACTGCTAATGATTCGGCTTCTGTGTGGAGAGGACTGAGGCAAATCACCAACTATCGGCCTCAGGCTCCTAAAGGTCAGGATGACAAAGCCCTTTGTCAAAGACTGTCCCAACACTATGCCCGTTTTGACACCTCGTCATCTGTGTCCAACTCCCCCCCTCCCTCCAGCTCCACAGCCTCCACAATCCCTACTTCATTAAAGGCACCCCCCTCCTCCCCCCCTGCCCTTATCATCAGTGAGCAGGACGTGCTCAAACAGTTCTCCAGACTGAACCCGCGCAAGGCCCCCGGCCCGGACGGCGTGTCTCCCTCCACCCTGAGACACTGTGTGAAACAGCTGGCTCCTGTCTTCACAGACATTTTTAACACCTCCCTTAAGTTATGCCACGTGCCGTCCTGCCTCAAATCCTCCACCATCATCCCTGTCCCCAAGAAGCCACGGATCACTGGACTTAATGACTACAGACCTGTAGCGCTCACCTCTGTAGTCATGAAGTCCTTTGAGCGCCTGGTCCTGCCCCACCTCAAGTCCATCACCACCCCTCTCCTGGACCCGCTGCAGTTTGCCTACCGAGCCAACAGATCTGTAGACGACGCAGTCAACCTGGCCCTCCACTCCATCCTGCAGCACCTGGACTCCCCGGGAACCTACGCCAGGATCCTGTTTGTGGACTTCAGCTCTGCATTCAACACCATCCGCCCCGCTCTGCTCCGGGACAAGCTGTCCCTGCTCAACGTGCCTGACTCCCTCTGCAGGTGGATCACCGACTTCCTGACGGACCGGAGGCAGCATGTGCGGCTGGGAAAGACTGTCTCAGACTCTACTAGCATCAGCACCGGATCACCCCAGGGCTGTGTACTTTCCCCCCTACTCTTCTCCCTTTACACCAACTCCTGCACCTCCAGCCACCAGTCTATCAAGCTGATCAAGTTTGCGGACGACACCACCCTCATTGGGCTCATCTCCAACGGCGACGAGTCCGCCTACAGGAGAGAGGTGGCCCAGCTGGCGTCCTGGTGCAACAATAACAACCTGCAGCTGAACGCTCTGAAGACAGTGGAGATGATTGTAGACTTCAGGAAAGTCACTACCCCTCTGCCCCCCCTCACCCTCTCAGGCTCTCCCATCACCACTGCTGATTCCTTCCGCTTCCTAGGCACTACCATCACCAGGGACCTCAAATGGGAGCCGACCATCAGCTCACTCATCAGAAAAGCCCAGCAGAGGATGTTCTTCCTGCGGCAGCTGAGGAAGCTCAAGCTACCCACCAAGATGTTAGTGCAGTTCTACACAGCCATCATCGAGTCCATCCTCACCACCTCCATAACCGTGTGGTACGCAGGAGCCACTGCCAGGGACAGACTAAGGCTGCAGCGCGTCGTGCGCACTGCTGAGAAGGTGATTGGCTGCAAGCTCCCATCTCTCCAGGATCTGTACATCTCCAGGACCCGGAGGCGTGCTGGCCGGATCATAGCCGATCCCTCACACCCTGGTCACGTACTGTTTGCCCCCCTCCCCTCTGGTAGAAGACTTCGGTCCATCCAGACTAAAACCTCCCGTCACATGAACAGCTTCTTCCCCTCTGCCATCAGACTGCTGAACACTAAGTGACTTATTGACTCTCGTGCACTATGTACAGCAGCTCAACCAGACTCATGTCAATCATCACTGTTTTCTTCCTGCATTACCGACTGCACTATATAGTTCTCCACAGTATCTGCTGCTCGCTAATATATTTTAACTGCTGACCAGTACCACTTACTCTTATTCTACACTTTATTGCATGTATAGTTTATTTCTTTTATCTTATCATGTTTAATGTTGCAGCATTGCACCGAGACAAATTCCTAGTTTGTGTACTACATGAACAATGGCAATAAACCTGATTCTGATTCTGATTCTGATTCCATTTCTCCTGAAATACATGCCTCCCCTCCAAGTTGGTTATTTCCAGTATAATCTTCTCTATTGGTGGGGATATGAAGAGCTGAAATGCTGATTGAATATCATCAACTCATGTGACAGCAAATCTTGTAGGACCGGGAGTCATTTTGATGACAATGGAAGATGACAGTCTACCTCGGCTTTGGTGTGGTGATGTTGACCATTTTATATTACTATCTTTAGATGCCCATGTCCCCTCTGTGGATGATGATTGCTGCATTCCTTGGCTTTCATCCGAGGGAGACACAACGGCAGGCTGAATCCTCCTCATCATCGGAAAATTGACAATCTGGATCATCAATTACATTGTCCTCGGTCTCTGAAATATCTTCTTCTGCGTCACTATCCCAGTTCAAAATATGTGATGAAGCTTCTTCAGCTGTAAACCTTCTGGAGCTCATTTTTGGTGTGTTTGTCAAAGAGATGGCATGAGAAAAGTGACAAGCCAAGGGAGATAAAGTGCCTCCTCGACACACACCTGGGTCTCTGGCAGTCAAAATACAATTAACTGGGCAGTCAAAATAAAGCACATCAAAGAGGCATGTTTATTTTGGATCTGTACAGCTACTTACCCACATAAAAGTGTCTGGGTCAAAATGACCCGCATCATCATCTTTGTATACAAACGCTGCACATGCATTCCACTACACATCAAAGTGTCCAGATTTTACACACCAGTTCATGACCCTAGATGAGGAAAAGTCACAAAATTTCATGAAGAAAAAGAAAGGATAAACGGTACTTTGGTCAACACAAAAACCGAAATGGGACAAATTGACCCTTAACATAATACAAGGGTTAAAAAATAGACAAAAATTAACCATAAAATAATCAACAAATTTATAATAAAGTCTCAAATGTACAAGAAAAGTCAATTTTACAAGCGGAAATTACAAATTTGAGAAAATTGGTTTCAAATTTAATTAAATTTAAAGAGAAAAGTAGAGAACTATAAGAAAATTTTTATAAATTTTGGAGAAAAACCTCAAACCTTCAAGACAATTCATTACTCAAGTTTTTAAGTGGTGCTTTTTGCATTCTTAACTCTACTAGAAGCTTGTGGTTTACTGATATGTGTGTGTGATGGAATGTGTAGTTATAAAAAGAAGTTCCGACTCACACATGTGGTGACTGAAAGCAAAAGAAACCACAAGAGTGGATGTGCAATGTTTGCTAATGTTATCAATCTTTTCTTGGTGGGTTTATGCACTGAAGTGTTTGACAGTTCATTTTTTATTCAACTAAATGTACTTTGTGATGTGCCAAGGTCAGTTATGACCAGGGTGGAGTATACAGTGGGTTGCTCCCTTCCTGATTTCTCATTTTTTGTGTGTTTGTCATAATTAAATGTTTCAGATCCTCAAACAAATTTAAATATTAGACTGTGGTGACCCACCACAATCTACAGGAACATTCATCCTCACACTCACAAGGTCCGGAAGAAGCAGAGGACCATTCACATACGGACAGAGAGCCCCTGGGGGAACAACCAGAACAATGGAACTATTGTTTATACATCCTCGGATTAAGGAGAAGACGTCCGGGCACCAGTTGGTCAGGCTAATCGTATGTATTGACTGATATGTATATCAATATATGTATAAAAAAAAAAATCCAAGATGGCGCCGCGGCTGGCAGCCACTGGCTTCTGCTCTCTGATGTTTTTGATAATTTTGTGTGTTTTTTTGGACTTCTGCTCTTCTGTCCGAATCACCTATTCAAGGGAGGAACTACTTTCACTCAGACTACCTCCCAATGCAACTTCTCCGCCAGTTGCTGCTGCTGATCTGAAGTTTTTTCAGTCAATCTTAGCTGTGGGAGCAGCGGCTATTGGCGCTGGCCGGAAACGAAGGCGGCGTGGTAAACGTGCCGGTGCGCTAGTCAGGCTGAAGAAACGAGGATTTCGCACGCCGCTCCCATCGATCCATCTGGCAAATATCCGCAGTTTGGCGAACAAAATGGATGAACTGCTGCTCCTGACTCACAAAAACCGGGATTTTAGCAGATCTGGCGCCCTTTGTTTCACGGAGTCCTGGCTGAGTGAACACATCCCGGACAGCGCGGTCCGCCTGGACGGATTCCAGCTGTTTCGCGCTGATCGCAGCCGAGAATTCTCTGGAAAGACTAAAGGTGGTGGAATCTGCTTCTACATAAACGAAGGTTGATGTACTGATGTCACAGTGTTGAAGGAGTTTTGTAGCCCTAACCTAGAGTCACTGTTCATAAACTGTAAACCCTTTTATTCACCGCGAGAATTCTCCTCATTTATTCTGGTCGGAATTTATATCCCGCCTGCTGCTTCTACAACAGAGGCCCTGCAGCACCTCGCTGACCAGATAGCAGACGTGGAGGAAAAACATCAAGACTCTCTGCTTATCATTCTGGGTGATTTCTGTAGGATGAAGTGGCTATAAAAATATTTGTCATAAGGTACAGGAATTATTTATTCTATTTAATAGTGGGTGTGAAAGGGGGCGGAGCTGAACCCTCACTTCTACACCCGCTAAATTAAATAAAAGCACTCGTAAAAGGGGCACCAGTCCTAACGAACAATAAAATTAACTTTAGTTTTAATTAATTTTGTACCTTAAATTACTTTATGAATCAGTCTCAAAGTTTCAGTGAGTTTTTGTCCTGCCGTGATTAGGAAACCTGTATATGCGAAAGGAAAACGCTTCTACTGCTCTTATTCACTCTTTATTAAAATCATTCAGGTTACATGGCATGGCGTTCAAATGATGAATAGACAGATTCAGATGATGACAGCGTAAAATATCACATCAACTGATATTGGGTTCCTGAACATACAATCCAGCTTTACACCTCTGCAGAACCAAGGAGAAACTAGACTTATGTTTCAACGGTAAATGAGGCTGGAATGTTTTAACAAAACAACGCAATTTTATGGGGAAAATTCATAAGCTAATTATCTAAAAATGACTCCTGAATTAATCTACAAAATTTAAGGGCAGTTACTTAAAAATGACTAAGAGTTTTTTTTTTCTTCAGTTTACAGTTCCATCCTGCGCCTTAAGAGACTAATTGAGCCCTGAAATACGGGCCATATTCAATTGTAATTTAATTGTTAGGACATCACGTTTTAACCCAGGAAATAGGAGAAATAAAAGTTTCACTCACACACGGCCGTAGGTCCAAGTTCCACGGGTCGGTACCGCTGGGTTTTGAAGTTAGGACGTCGGGAGGAAGCGGCTGCTGTCCTCACTCACAGCCGTGGGGTGATAACTCAGCTGGGGGGGCCCAGCTGAGCCCTTCAAAGAGACATTTGCAGCCGTGGGTGGTTTGTCTCAGGGCAGCGTGAAAAGTCCTTGGGAAAAGAATCCAAATTTGGGGTCTCTTGTAGCGGGATCGACCCGAAAACTGAAGGAAAATCTTCTCAGTCTCTGTTCACTTTAAACTAGGCAAATTAAAGGTCCACTTTAATGGCATGAAAAGTCATTAAAAAAAGTGTTAGAAAAACATTTACTAGGATAAGAATGGCTTCTGAGGTGAAGGAAAAAGTTTGAGAATTTGATTCTCTAAAAGGGACGAGCTCTAAAGAAAAAATGGCTTCTCCTCAGTTTTCCAGAATATAAGAAAAGACTTGACAAACACACAGAGAATAAAATAAAACTTCACAGGGCCTTGAAACGGTGGAATAAAATCTTCTTCTGAGATCTAGATTACTATTCTGCTTCTTTAATCTTAATTTAGTTCCTAATCCTTCTCAAAATCTCTTTCTTTCTTCTTTCTGTGTTTCTAATTCTTAATTCTATTTCTAGCTAATCTTGTTCTAATCTTCCTGCCTGTTGTCTCTACTTCTACACCTTTTTTCATTCTCTTAACTTCTGATCTCTCTCTTTCTTTTCTCTTAACTCTTACTCAAATCTAACTCCTCTCTTTTAAAGTTACCTCGCCGGGTCGTAAAACTGATGATGTAGTCGCAAGACTGACCAATCGGCTTTTTCAGAAGCAGTTTGAAATGGCTGCTATCCAATGTGAGAACACTTCTTTGTTTGAGAGCAGCCAATCAAATGAAGACACCATCCCATGAAATTTCAGAGGGAAAATCAACAGTCAGTTCTTATAAGATAAATGCTCAATATAAAATCTAACTAAATTAAATGACTTGGCTAATATATGGTGATCATGCATTTATACCATTACTCCAATAACACTCATGAATATAACATTTCTTATACATAATTATAATACATGCATTCACATTTAGATCAAGATTAGAACAGCAGAACATGCAGCAAACCATGGTTGGTGATAAGAGGGATGATTTTCAGTGTCCTTAGGATCCAGAGGATAAGCTGAAAGAAACTTAATATTTAGAACAAATTAAAAGTCATCCTACGTACTGAAAACACATTCCGTAGGTATCCACTAGGAGGTACTGTTGAGCTGTAGATGATTTCCTTTAGTATCTGGCGAAGACCTGGACAGCATAGGCTATAAAACCGTCAGATTAAGTGGTTTATGACTCTTTTAAAAACATTGGTTTCCTGAGAAAAGGTACGTTATCAAATGCAGTGTTCATGTTGAGAGGTCTGGTCTCCTGAGTTTTATGTTCCTTTGAGCCTTTAAAAGCAAACTCTGATCCTTACAATCTCTGCAAGCGGCAACTGTTTACATTGGGGTCCTGGGAAAGCAATCATCTTTGGTCAGGCCTGGAAGAAGCCTGCATGAGTCGGCATAAAAGCCAGTGATATTCCTGAGAAGGCAGAAAGGTGATATTCCTGTGTAATGAATAAAATGAAATTCCTGTAAACTGGAGAGAAGTGATCTTCTGTCTTGGTTTTGAGGAGGACGATGATGCTACAGTTCCCCCCTTTGTAGCGATGGTGAGCATCAGTCAGCGTCAGTACACACCCATGGCAGCTTCGTCTCCTTTGCAACACTTGACCTAAAAACTGGGTTAAAAGGTTTGTGTGATGTCCATACACACTAGCATGCAAACAGTATCTATTACTAAGTACAGATCTTTGACTTTGGTTTACTGGAAGGACTTCCATGAATTTCCAAAAATAATTTGAATATGGACAAATGTAGATTATAAAATTGACTTGGAGTAGTAAGCTAAGGCATAGGTCTTGAAATGACTCAAAAATTCTAGCTACAAAAATAAGTGCGTAGTCTTACATACCTGAGGTAGGAATTTTGGTCTACAATGAAATAGCTATCATAGTTGTTAAAAAAAAAAAAAACATAGTTTGAATGGGTACAAAAATCAAAATGGAGTGCAAGAGCTATATATAAAAAATATAGGTTTGTATATAAGCATGCATATAACTTCAAAAATTCTAAAAAAAATAAAGAGAAATAAAAGTCAAAACAAAGAATGCAGACAAAAATGTATTGCTTATCTGAGGTAGACGTTTAGGTTAAGCAATATTGAGTTAATTCAAGGAGGTTCGAACTGAATTGGTTTAGCTGGACTAAACCATGGTTCCACAGAGGTCTTACTCAGAGGGTGTTTGAGACCTTTGTTCTGGAAGACTGAGCGAACATGGAAAGTCATCATTGTTCTTTGAGTGGCAATGAGGAATAACTTTGTGACATCTGAAACAGGGGCAAGAAGCGGTGAAGGCAGACTCGTTGTCAAAGTGTTAGCTGAAAGTCTAATATTTCTAGCTACCTTTCGAAGAAACACAGGCATTATATGTGGGTGAGCAGGGTCACCCTCTAACATGAAGAGTGACAAGTCCAAGACCTTGTTGAGTTTGAATGAGGCTTTGGAGCAAACATTCAAAACCAACACAGTATCTTGCAAAGTTTTGGTAACAGTTGGTGGTTCAACTATCTGGCATTTCAGTGTAGCGGTGTTGACTGATTTAACAGTAGACGTGCTAAGGCTAGCAAGGGGCCCTAATGATGAGGCCGTGGTTGAGAATCTACTTAAGGATTGTTGACTTCTTGTCTGGGTTCTGTCCAGTTCTAACTGGGCGAAAGTAGGTGAGAGTGCTAGGTAGAGGGCTAAACTGAAAAACAGGAGGGCCATCGTCTTGGCCAACAAATAGAAGTGAGTCATTTTAATCTTGAGCTTCTTGTCAGTTTTCCTTTTCTTGAGGTACCTGAGTGGTAGGTGAAAGTTATTCTTAGAGGTGGAACAACTTTGTTAGAGGCTGAGCTCTAAGCTATTAGTGTTTATCACCTTTAGAGGGTTTTGTGATTATTGACTTAAGCTAGTGATGTTGTTGATTTTGTTTGTACTACTTTGAAATAGTAACTTGATGATACTGAATGAAATTTTGCAGGGTCTTTTAAGGTTAGATTTTAAGGAAGTCAGTTAGTTTGGGTTAACTTTCTCCTTTTGAAGGTTTAATGCAGTTACCTGATTGAGGAAGAGAAATGCGACCGAGAATGTCTGAGGCTGATAGTCAGCTAACAGTTATCTATCGGGCGCAAACAAGATTTAGGTTTGTTTACTGACTTAATGGAACCGTGTTGTCCCCGACAAGTCCCATGGGGTTTTTGTAAGCTTTGATTTGATTACGATGGACCCATTTGGAGATGGGGTCCTGGCGACCTTTGCTTATTTTGATTTGGTAAACGACCGGAGAGAGTTTATCTGTGATCGTGTGTGGACCTGTCCACCTGGGGAGGAACTTCCGAGCGAGTTTTCCTGCTCGTGTGTTGGTCTGTCCTGTCTGAGGAATGAAAGCATAATAGAAAACCTTGTCTCCCACTTGGAGTTCGTCATGTGAGGCTTTCTGATCGTAGTAGGCTTTGCGTCCTTCAGCTGATTGGTCCAGATGTTTTTGGGCAAAGGCAAAAGTCTGTCGGAGATGTTTGGTCAGGTAAGTCATGTACTGGTGAGTAGTGTAAGCTGTAGCAACACTGGCTTCTCCAGGTTGGTAGAGTAAATGCAGGGGCAAAGTCATTTGCCGGCCTGTCATCATTTCAAAAGGTGACACCCCCGTAGCTTCATGGGGTGTGGCTCGGATGGCCATTAAGACCAGCGGGAGTTTTACATCCCAGTCTTTTTGGTATGGTGAAACATACTTCTTCAGTATATTGATCACAGTTCGGTGGGTTCTTTCAACCTGTCCGGAGGATTGTGGGTGGTGACTAATATGGAAGTTAGCTTTAACTCCCAAGGTTTCCCACAGTTGTCGCATGACTTCGGCGGTGAAATGAGTGCCGCGGTCAGAGTTGATTCGGCTTGGCAGACCAAACCTAGAGAATACGTGGTTCATCAACAAGTAGGCCGTGGTTTCTGCCATGTCATTAGGAGCAGGCAGGCACTCGACCCATTTGGTGAAAGCACATGTGACTGTGAGGAAGTATTTATTTCCTCTGGCTGACCGTGGAAGGGGACCTACCCAGTCAATTTGGAGGTCAGACCATGGGAATGAAATGCCTCTTTTCTGTAGGGGTGCTCGATGCATCGGGTTGGTTGGTTGAAACTGGCAACATACGAGACATCCCTTGATATAGTCGGCTACATCCTTTCGCATGTATGGCCAATATGCCACTTGTTTGAGCGCGTTGTACGTCGCTTTGACGCCTTTGTGTCCTGCAGTTGGGAGATCATGGGCATGAACAATCATCACCCCCCTCTGGTTCCGAGGGACCACAAGCGCAGGCGTAGGGAGTTCATCGGAAACATGAACTAGAATGCCATTTCGCAGCTGCAAGGATGATCGTGCGGCAAAAAGTGGCTTCAAGTCTGGAGTGTCAGCGAGATCCGAGTCGGATGGTGCATTAAGTGCAGGATCTGAGATGTATTGTATCATTTTATGGACCGCAGGGTCAAGGTTTTGAAGAGAGATAAGGTCAGCGTCAGTGAAAACAGGGTCAACCGCAAGGGGACCTGTGGTTTGTGTTGTGTCTTGGGCCCTGTTAGTCTGGGCTCTAGTGACTGCGCAGACTGTAGGGGTGGGTGGGTGGGACTGTGAAGTCGGCACCTGAGCAGAACCAAAGGACCAGGGTGTGCCTTGTATAGCTCCTTGTTTTGCAAGTGAGTCCACAAGGTTATTCCATTCTTTGTCCTGACCTGGTGTGCGCGAGTGACCTCTGACCTTTTTCCAGTACACCTGGAGGTTGTTGGAGGTGACCAGGTGATCACATGCCTTGAAAAGGTCTTGATGTTTAACCGGTTTGCGGTTGGAGGTTACAAAACCTTTGGCCTTCCAGAGTGCTAAATGACAAGTGAAACTGAGGCGTGCATAGTTGGAGTCAGTGCAGATGACCAATGTGCGAATGCCATGGTCTACAGCAAGTTGCAGTGTAATGAGCACACCTGCGATTTCCGCATACTGAGATGATTGGGAACCCAGTTGATAGTTGTGGGGTTCACAAGGCTGATTGTTCAGCCATGCCACACCCACACCAGCACGAATGTGAGTTTCATGGTGAAAAGAACAACCATCGACATAGGTGGTGACCATATCTTGACAGATGTTCTGGTCAAAGTAGTGATGGTTTGGGTCTTCAGTGACTGTAGGTGGCTCTGCACGAATGGATGGTCCTGGAGTGTCCTCAGAGCACCGTTGGCAGGCAGCCAAGTCTGTGCCGAGAGGGCTTCTCAACTTTTGTGCGTAGCGGACCTCCACATCAAAGCTTTGTAGAGCCATCAACCAGGAGGCTATTCTGGCATTTGTTACAACGCCTTCTCTGATGCGTTGACTGTTGAGGAAGACCACTGGTTGGTGGTGAGTCTCAACTGTGATTCTCTGGCCTCCTACATAGTTGGAGAAATGTTTGACTGCCCATACAGTGGCCAGAAGGGCTTTTTCACAGTCCGAGTATTTCAGTTCCGGACCAGAGAGGGTTTTGCTGGCATAGGCCACGACTCGTTTGTCGTGGTCGTAGATTTGGTATAATCCAGCACTTAAGCAGCTGGCAGAGAACCCCACTTGTAAGAAGAATGGCTGGTCGCAGTTGGGATAGGCCAAACATGGTGCTGTGCATAACTTTTGCTTCAACGCTAGCATAGCCTGTTCTTGAGCCTCAGACCAAATGAAAGGGGTGTCCTTTCGTAGGAGGTCTGTAAGGGGTTTTGCCACGTCTGCATAATCCTCCATGAACTGACGTGAGTAATTGCATACCCCTAGGAAGCTCCGGAGTTTGGAGATGTTGGTAGGGGCTTTGATGTTTAATACACCTTGAATTCGTG
>JAJAQF010000222.1:42500-48483 GCA_020510985.1 Pholidichthys leucotaenia | reverse complement strand
GTGTCTTTTATACTGATAACGAGTTCAAACAGGTGCCATTAATACAGGTAACGAGTGGAGGACAGAGGAGCCTCTTAAAGAAGAAGTTACAGGTCTGTGAGAGCCAGAAATCTTGCTTGTTTGTAGGTGACCAAATACTTATTTTACTGAGGAATTTACCAATTAATTCATTAAAAATCCTTCAGTGTGATTTTCTGGATTTTTTTTTTTTTCCTCATTTTGTCTCTCATAGTTGAGGTATACCTATGATGAAAATTGGAGACCTCTCTGATCTTTTAAGTGGGAGAACTTGCACAATTGGTGGCTGACTAAATACTTTTTTGCCCCACTGTATACGTCAGTGGTTTCACTAAGCATTCAATAATGGTTTTGACTAAGAGCATGTCAATACCATCACAGTCCGTAGATGTTTTACTTTTAAACAATTTAACAATTTCAATGACCTCTCTCTCGTCTGTGTTCTTTATGAAAATGGAGTCTTTTATAGCAGTGTTTTTGCTTATTGCATCACCTGTAGGCGCCGTAATGGGTATTTCTCGAGCCAAATTAGGACCAATGTTAACAAAAAAGTTATTAAATTCATCTGCAGGTGAAGCTGCATTCACACTCTGAGTCGTTTTATTATTTTTTGAAAAATCGGTTGGGTAGCTTGTATTTCTGCTTTTATTTCCAAGAATACTGTTAAGTATTGTCCATGTATTTTTAATATTGTCTCTGTTTTTCTCCAGTTCTTTACTGTAATAGTCTCTCTTACTACATCTCATTATATATGTTAACTTATTTTTGTATGTTTTATACCACTGCTCTGCTTCTTTTGACCTTTTCTTTAGGAAAGCTTTATATAATAAATTTTTCTTTTTACACGCTTTTTGTAATCCTTTAGTTAACCATGGCTTATCGACAAATTTATGTTTAAGCTTTTCCTTTACTAATGGACAATTTTTTTCATAAAGAGTGGTTACAATGTTTATAAATGTGTCATAGGCTTCATTTACATCTGATACATAGACTTCTGTCCAGTCTTGCTTCAGCAAGTCTTCTTTAAAAGAACCGATTGCATTTTGTGATTTGTATCTGAATGATTTTAAAATTTTTTCTGTATTGGCCCCGTGTGGCCATGGATAAGTGCAAAGGTTGGCAAGTGGTCACTTATATCATTTATCAATAATCCACTTTCTATTTTCTTATCAATAATATTAACAAACAGGTTGTCAATAAGTGTAGCAGTGTGAACTGTGATTCTACTGGGATGTGTTATTGTGGGATATAGACTCATGCTGTACATAGAGTTCATGAACTCTGTAATTACATTTTGTTGATGTGGATTTAGTAGATCAATATTGAAATCTCCATAAATTACTACCATTTTCTTACTAGTAATATTATTGTACAGCTCGACTAATTTATCTCTGAATGTCTCAATGCAAGTTCCCGGCGTTCTATATATACAACTTATAATTAGATTTTTTGTTTTATCTTGGTCAATCTCAACAGTAACACATTCTAAAATCCCTGGTAGTGCAAAGGACATTCCATTTACAAATTTACACCTATACAGGTCATCAATATACAGTGCAACACCACCACCATTTTTTTGAGATCTGTTAATATGAAACATCTGATATCCCTCTATTGCCATCAGAGGAGCCTGCTCTTCATTAAGCCAAGTTTCAGAGACTGCGATAGCTGTAAATTTTCTGTCTAGCTGTTTTAAATAGTCCTGAATCTGTGGAAAATTTTTGTTAAGACTTCTGCTGTTGAAGTGTATTATTGATAGTTTACCATCTAGTTGCACTTGACTTTTGAATTGCTTTTCAGTGTAATATTCACAATGGTTATGAATATTATTGAAAAAATTGTTATCAGGATCAGTATCATTCTCCATCTCTTGTAGTTTATGTTCAGTATAATGGCATATTTTCAGAGTTTGAGTTTCCTCACTCTGTGTCAAATGACTTCCTCCAACTGGGGATAATTGATGTCTACTCAAGTCAGTCATAAGTTTTTTCTTTGTTTTGCTTATTTTTTTTTAAAGTACATTGACATGGTATGTCAAAAGAACTATTCTTGCCATGTGTGTGGATATGGATTATCATTGTCTCTTAATTTTCTTAATCAGTGTTCATCTGTATTTATTTAAGTCAATACCATCTCTGATCATTATGCTCTTTGCTTCCTCAGGTGTTCCATTTAGTTTGATCCAAACT
The DNA here is from genome assembly GCA_020510985.1 of Pholidichthys leucotaenia. Classification (NCBI taxonomy): domain Eukaryota; kingdom Metazoa; phylum Chordata; class Actinopteri; order Cichliformes; family Pholidichthyidae; genus Pholidichthys; species Pholidichthys leucotaenia. Next base: position 46,276 of record JAJAQF010000222.1, on the reverse strand, counting down.
CTACAATTTCTTGTCCATGTTGCCTGTATCTTATTTTGTCTTTTCAGCATCCGTGCTTGCCGTGCTATTTCAGCATTAGTCTTTGTTAAATGTTCATTTAGGTAAACTTCTGTTCCCCTGAGCTTTCTGGCCTGCCTCAGTATGTCATTCTTTACCCTTCTGTTCACAAAGTGCATCACAATTGATTTCTTTGTTTTATTATCTTTTCTGGGTAAAGCATAACAAGCTGAATTTGCATTTGCTTCGACCTTTATATCTCTACTATCAAGGAACTGAAGCACCTGGTTCACTCAGGGGAGCCTCCTCACCTCTCAGTCCTGTTGTAGCATGAGCGTATTGATGTCTAGTCCACTTATAATTACATCATCCATACGAGAACATTGTTCAAGATCCTCGACGCGTCGCTCCAAGTTCGTAATTTTTTTGTCTTTTTCCTGAATTGTTAATTTTAATTCTTGGACTTCTTCCATTAGGCCTAATATTTTGGCCTGATGGCTAACCATTTTGGTCACTTCTTCTGACAAGAAGTTCAGAGATTTTTTGATCTCTTCCATTTCCTCCTTTGGTGTCATTTTTACTGACCTGTTGATAGTAAAACAATCTCTGCTGGTGCCGCCGGTATCCCATCCAACCAACCTCGAATCCAGCTGGGCCTCAGCTAGCCCCCTCCACTGCTAGTCCCGCTGCTTACCGCCGCCGTAACCGAGCTCCTGTCCAGCCGGGGTACCGGCAGCCCCTCCACCGAGTCCCGCCGCACACCGCCGCTGTAGCCGAGCTCCGATCCTGCTTCTGTCCAGCTGGGGTCCCGGTAGATCCTCCGCTGAGCCCCGCCACCTACCGCCGTCTGCCTCAGCAGTTCCTCCGCTGAGCCCCGCCGCTGTAACTGGGCTCCGACTCAGGCTATTGTCTGGCTGGGGCCCGGTGGTCCTCCACTGGTCCCCATCTCCCACCACCGCTGCACCCGAACTCCGATCCGGCTCCCGTCCAACTGTTGCCTCGGTTAGTTCGTCCGGCGAGCCCCAATCACCAGGGACAGAGTCTCTTCGTGTCGGTGTTAGGTGCTACGACTAGCGTTAGCTTAGCAAACGCTTCGGGTAAAGCGTAGCAGCGAACCACAAAAAGAAGCGCTAATCAGTTTGCTCACAGTGCCCGGTGAAAGGCGATTAAAGGGGTATTTCAACGAAGGTGGAAATTCAGCCCCTGCGTGTGCGTCACAAATGCCGATCGCTGTTGGTTAGTTATTTTAATGGCAAAATCAGCAACTTTGTCTCAGCACTGAAAAAGTGTGACTATCCCGGCCGCCATGTTGCTCCAAATTTTTTTTGGGAGCAACATTACAACTGCTGTTTGTTTAAGATTTACGAAGGTGAACCACTGTTGGAAGATAAAAAGTGTCATAGATGTGTTTCTATTGTTTGTTTCATAAATTTCAGTTTATGCCAAAAATAATAAAATCAAATCCTGAAACGCCATTGTTCGTATGAAATAGTCCCTGGATTTGGTCTCCGGTTAATGAGCAGCAGCGCCTTCTGCAGTCTGTGAAGAAGTTTACAGCACCTTGTGTTCCCAGCCTGTCTCCCATCCAAGTCCTCACCATGTCATCGTGTTAACGCCCTAAATTTTAAGGTGGTTTTTAAATTGTACCTTTACATGTGCTGTAGCTATAGGTTTGAGTTTTCTCTCACTTTTATTATACCTTTTATCATTACTTCTCCTGCTTTTGAGCAGCAGTTAATCCATATCCAGAGGTGCTGCTTGCTGGCAGGCAAGGCAGGCAAATGCTTAGGGCCCCAGGCCACAAGGGGGCTGACCAACTTTGAATCACTACAGCAGTGACAATGTGGAGAGTTTGCAGTTAAAGTAGTAAGACGGCACAGAGCTTTCTAAAGGGGCCCCACCCCCACCTCTCACTCTTGCAAGTACTGGTGTGTGCTTTATGTAAACAAATTTATTAAAAAAAATTAAATGTATGAAAAAGTTCTAAAATTTACAAGGAAAAAAGTTGAAAATTTACTAGAAAAAGTTGCAAATTTATGATAGAGTTGCAAATTTACAAGTAAAAAGCTACAAATTTTTAAGAAAAAAGTTGCAAATTTACAATAACAAGCACCACAAAAATATGAGAAAATAGTTGCAAATTTACAAGAAAAAAGTTGTGGATTAAAAATTGATGTTCTTCCCAATTTCCCCAATGTTCAGCAAACTCACACACAATGATCCATGGATCTGCATCTAGGCTGCGCTCAAGTTCAAAGGTCAGGAGATCTGAACAATGTCAGGGTGATTTATCGGGCCAGAATAAATTAGTCTGTCATTGAAGGTCTGGTTTTTCTTTGGAATTTGTGAGTTTATTCTTTTAATTTTTTAATGATTTTATTTTTCTTGGAAATGTATTTTGTCACCCCTCATTCATGAGCTGTTTTTTCCTCATACATTTGTATCCTATATATACACTACCGTTCAAAAGTTTGGGGTCACCCAGACAATTATTTTGTGTTTTCCATGAAAAGTCACACTTATTTACCACCATGAGTTGTAAAATGAATAGAAAATATAGTCAAGACATTGACAAGGTTAGAAATAATGATTTGTATTTGAAATAATAATTTGTTCCTTCAAACTTTGCTTTCGTCAAAGAATCCACCATTTGCAGCAATTACAGCATTGCAGACCTAACATGATTGCACAAGGGTTTTCTAATCATCCATTAGCCTTCTGACACAATGAGCAAACATATTGTACCATTAAAACACTGGCATGATAGTTGCTGGAAATGGGCCTCTATACACCTATGTAGATATTGCACCAAAAACCAGACATTTGCAGCTATAATAGCCATTTACCACATTAGCAATGTATAGAGTGTATTTCTGATTAGTTTAAAGTTATCTTCATTGAAAAAAAGTGCTTTTCTTTCAAAAATAAGGAAATTTCTAAGTGACCCCAAACTTTTGAACGGTAGTATATATATATATATATATATATATATATATATATATATATATATATATATATATATATATATATATATATATATATACATGTGTGTGTGTGTGTGTGTGTGTGTGTGTGTGTGTAAAGGAATACTTTAAAGGAACACTTTTTAATCTGAGTAAACTGGACTAGCCTGCCACAATTTCGATATCCAGCTTATTTTTTCCCATTAAAATCTGATGTGTTTTCAAAGTGTTCCCTTTATTTTTTTTTTTGAGCAGTATATAATATATGTATATATATGAATGATACAAATGTATGAGGAAAAAACAGTAAACTATATATACTAGTGCATACCCATGCATGCCCGGAGAGGGGATCCATTGGAAGAGAATTCTTGCCAGTTACAGGACAGTTGGTATAGCAACACAGCTCTAAGTGGCAATCACATGTGACGGCTTTTGTAAGCAGCAAAACATAAAAATCACACAAAATATCAAATCAAAATCAAATCAAAAATCAAATCAACCTTTATTGTCATATTGCTGTACATACAACTGTAGTGCAGGCAAGATGAAATTGCGTTTCTCTCGGCATCTATATAAGTAAAAAGAACATAATTTAAGACACACTCACACACACCCTTACCCTCCACTTCAACCCAGCCATTCACACATCCCTGAGACATACTTGAAAACTAACCAGAACTATAATATACAAATAATATGGACAATGTCCATAGGTGCAGTAGTGTGTATGAGAGATTCCGGATCAACCGTTCAGCATCCTAACAGCTTGTGGAAGGAAGCTGTTAATCAGTCTGGTAGTTCTGCCTCTGATGC
>JAJAQF010000222.1:0-37500 GCA_020510985.1 Pholidichthys leucotaenia | reverse complement strand
AAAGATCAGAGAAGGCAAGGACAGCTTCAGGAAGAAGATGGAGGACAAGCTGCAACAGAGCGACATCAGCGGGGTCTGGAGAAACCTCAAAACCATCTCGGGGCTCCAGAATACCTCCCCCCAGGCCACGGGGGGCAGGGAGTGGGCGAACAACCTGAATCTGTTTTTCAATAGATTTGACCAACCGCCCTCCCCCCTGTCTGCACAACAACCACTGCTGCCTCTAAGAAATCAAGTCCCGCTACCCACTCCCCACTCCACCGACACCCCCCCCCACTCCCAACACACAGCCCCCCATCCTGACCCTGACCAAGACCCAGGTGAGGACGGAGCTGAGGAAGATCAAGGCGAGGAAGGCGTCGGGACCGGACGGCATCAGCGCAAAGCTCCTCAAGTCCTGTGCAGACCAGCTGTGTGGGATTGTGACGTATATCTTCAACATGAGCCTGAAACTGGGGAGGGTACCACAGCTGTGGAAAACATCTTGTGTGGTACCTGTACCAAAAACTTCCCACCCCAAAGACCTGAACAGCTTCAGACCGGTGGCCTTGACGTCCCACTTGATGAAGACCCTGGAGAGACTGCTCCTTGCTCATCTCCGCCCCCTGGTGGAACCAGCGATGGATCCACTCCAGTTCGCCTACCAGCATGGCATTGGGGTGGAGGATGCGGTGATCTTCCTCCTTCATCGTTCTCTGTCCCACCTGGAGGAGCCCGGGAATATGGTGAGGATCATGTTCTTTGACTTCTCCAGTGCTTTCAACACCATCCAACCGATGATCCTGAAGGACAAGCTGCTGCGCGCAGGGGTGGACCAGCACCTGTCATCATGGATCCTGGACTACCTCACGAACCGGCCTCAGTTTGTGAGAACCCGGGACTGTGTTTCCGACACGATCATCAGTAGCACGGGGGCCCCCCAGGGAACGGTGCTGGCTCCCTTCTTGTTCACTCTTTATACTGCGGACTTCTCACACAACACAACACATTGCCATCTACAGAAGTTCTCTGATGACTCTGCGATCGTTGGTCTCATCTCCAGCGGAGATGAAGCTGAGTACAGAGGGCTTATCCAGGACTTTGTGGACTGGTGCCATCGGAACTGCCTCCAGATCAACGCGAGGAAAACTAAGGAGCTGGTGGTGGACTGCCGCAGGCATGGGCAGCCCCTCACAGCACCAGTAAATATACAGGGAACAGACATCGAGATGGTGACATCCTACAAGTACCTGGGTATTCATCTGAACAATAAACTAGACTGGTCACACAATACTGACGCACTCTACAAGAAGGGACAGCGCAGGCTGTTCCTGCTGAGGAGACTCAGGTCTTTTGGTGTACAAGGGGCGCTGCTGAAGTCATTCTATGACACGGTGGTGGCATCAGCCATCACTTTTGGAGTGGTCTGCTGGGGCAGTGGCATTACTGCAGCCGATAGGAAGAGACTGAACAAACTGATTAAGAAAGCTAGCTCTGTCCTGGGGCAACGCCTTGATCCGATGGAGGAGATAGGAGAGAGAAGGACGGTGGCTAAACTGTCATCTCTGCTGGAGTCCGAGTTCCACCCTATGCAGGACATACTGGATGCACTGAGGAGCTCATTTAGCAGCAGACTACATCATCCCAGGTGCACAACCGAGAGGTTTCGTAGGTCCTTCCTACCAACGGCTGTCAGACTGTACAACCTAAGCAGGGCTGCTCGCAGAGATAGCAAAAAGACGTAACAAACTAATTGTTTTTGAATGCAAAAGATGCAGTAGACTTACACAATGGTCCTCTCCGGCATACAACTAGGAACATACCGGTCGCTATGGAGGGTGAGAATATGTATGGGCACATAATCATACCATGTAGGATAACTAAATAGACGGTTATGCTGTTTCATCCCACCTAGCAACAATGCTCTGCACTGTGTGTATTTATATATTTACATACTTATTCCATCTAGCTACAATGCTCTGCACTGGGTGTGTTTATATTTATATATCTATATATTTATTCCATCTAGCTACAATGCTCCGCACTGTGTTTTTATATATCTACATATTATTCCATCTAGCTACATTGCTCCGCACTGTGTGTGTTTATATACTTGCATATTTATTCCACCTAGCTGCAATGCTCCATACTGTGGGTGTTTATATATTTACATATTTATTCCATCTAGCTACAATGCTCTGCACTGTGTGTTCATATATTCATATATTTATTCCATCCAGCTACAATGCTCTGCACTGTGTGTCTGTGTGTGTGTGTGTGTATATATATATTTTATAGTAATATGTACATATGTATATTAGCTGCTCTTGCTTGCTTTTTTTTGCCTTCTGATTGTTGCTCTGAGTGTTGCTATCCCTGTGCTGTTGCAATCCTGGAATTTCCCCATTGTGGGACTAATAAAGGCTTATCTTATCTTATCTTATCTTATCTTATACCAAGGCGCTCTCAGACCAGCTGGGAGAAATAGTCTCTCCACCAAGTCCTGGGTCTGCCCTGGGGTCTCCTCCCAGTGGGACGTGCCGGAAATACCTCAAATGGGAGGCGTCCAGGAGGCATCCTAATCAGATGCCCATACCACCTCAACTGACTCCTTTCAATGTGGAGGAGCAGCAGTTCTACTCTCAGCCTCTCTCGGATGACTGAGCTCCTCACCTTATGTCTGAGGGTGAGTCCAGCAATCCTACAGAGAAAGCTCGTTTCAGCCGCTTGTATCCACGATCTCATTCTTTCGGCCATTACCCAAAGCTTGTGACCATAGGTGAGAGTAGGAACGTAGATTGACTGGTAAATCGACAGCTTTGCCTTAGAACTCAGCTCCCTCTTAACCACAACAAACCGGTACAATGTCCACATCACTGCAGATGCTACTCCGATCCGTCTGTCAACCTCTCGCTCCATTCTCCCCTCACTCGTGAATAAGACCCCAAGATACTTAAACTCCTCCACTTGGGGCAGGAGCCTGTCCCCAACCCGGAGAGGACAATCCACCTTTTTCCGGCTGAGGACCATGGACTCAGACTTGGAGGTGCTGATTCTCATCCCAGCCACTTCACACTCAGCGGCAAACCATCCCAGTAAGAACTGTAGGTCATTGCTGGATGAAGCCAACAGGACAACATCATCTGCAAACAACAGAGATGAGATCCTGTGGTCACCGAGCATGACCCCCTCCATTCCCTGGCTGTGCCTAGAAATCCTGTCCATAAAAATTATGAACAGGATCAGTGACAAAGGGCAGCCCTGGCGGAATCCAACTCTCACTGGGAATGAGTCTGACCGAGTGTTGGCAAGACGAACCAAACTCTGAAAACAGTCGTACAGAGACCGAATAGCTCGTAGCAACAAGCCTGATACCCCATACTCCCGAAGCACCCTCCACAAAAAACCACAAGGGACGCAGTCAAATGCCTTCTCCAAGTCCACAAAACACATGTAAACTGGTTGGGCAAACTCCCACGAACCCTCGAGAATTCTTGAGAGGGTAAAGAGCTGGTTCGATGTGCCACGACCAGGACGAAAACCACATTGCTCCTCATGAATCGACCAACGGCGGGACTCTGCTCTCCAGTACCTTGGCATAAACCTTCTCGGGGAGGCTGAGGAGTGTGATCCCTCTAAAGTTAGAGCACACCCTCCGGTCCCCTTTTTTGAAGAGAGGAACCACCACCCCGGTTTGCCATACCAAAGGCACTGCCCCCGACCTCCACGCAATGTTGCAGAGGCGTGTCAACCATGACAGCCCTACAACATTCAGGGCCTTGAGGTAATCAGGGCAAATCTCGTCCATCCCCGGGGCCCGGCCACCAAAGGGATTTTTAATCACCTTGGCGACCTCAGCCCCTGTGATAGGCGAATCATCCCCCACGTCCACAAGCCCTACTTCCTCTGTGGAAGGTGTGTCAGTGGGATTGAGGAGATCCTCAAAGTATTGCTTCCATCACCCGACGATATCCCCAGTCAAAGTCAACAGCGCCCCATCTGCACCATACACAGTGTGGACAGGGAGCTGCTTCCCCCTCCTGAGCCGCCGGACAGTTTGCCAGAATATCTTTGAGGCAGACCGAAAGTCTTGTTTCATGGCCTCACCGAACTCCTTCCATACCCGGGTTTTTGCTTCAGCAACCACCCGAGCTGCACTCCGCTTGGCCTGCCAGTACACCTCAGCTGCTTCGGGAGTCTCGCAAGCCAACCAAGCTTGATAGAACTCCTTCTTCAGCTTAATGGCCCCCCTCACCACTGGTGTCCACCACTTGGATTGGGGGTTGCCACCATGAGATGCACCGACCACCTTGCAGCCGCAGCTCTAAGCCACCGCTTCAACAACAGAGGTGGAGAACATGGCCCACTCAGACTCCATGTCTCCAGACTCCTTCGGAATGTGGTTGAAGTTCTTCTGGAGGTGGGAGTTGAAGACCTCCCGGACAGGGGCCTCAGCCAGACGTTCCCCGCACACCCTCACTATATGTTTGGGTGTACCAGATCTGAATGGCATCCTCCCCTGCCATCGGATCCAACACACCACCAGATGGTGGTCAGTTGACAGCTCTGCACCTCTCTTTTCCCGAGTGTCCAAGACATACGGTCGCAGGTCTGATGGCCCGATAACAAAATCAATCATCGACCTGCGACCTACAAACGTGGACAAAATTGTTGGTACCCCTCTGTTAATGAAAGAAAAACCCACAATGGTCACAGAAATAACTTGAATCTGACAAAAGTGGTAATAAATAAAAATTCTATGAAAATTAACCAATGAAAATCAGACAGTGCTCTTGAATTGTGGTTCAACACAATTATTTTAAAAAACAAACTCATGAAACAGGCCTGGACAAAAATGATAGTACCCCTAGAAAAGACTGAACATAATTTGACCATAGGGACATGTTCAACCAAGATGTGTCCTCTAATTAACATCACAGGTGTCTACAAACTTGTAATCAGTCAGTCGGCCTATTTAAAGGGGGACAAGTAGTCACTGTGCTGTTTGGTGACATGATGTGTACCATACTAAACATGGACCAGAGGAAGCAAAGGAGAGAGTTGCCTCAGGAGATTAGAAAGAAAATTATAGACAAGCATGTTGAAGGTAAAGGCTATAAGACCATCTCCAAGCAGCTTGATGTTTCTGTGACTACAGTTGCACATCTTATTCAGAAATTTAAGATCCATGGGACTGTAGCCAACCTCCCTGGATGTGGCCGCAGGAGGAGACGGATAATACGAATGGTAACAAAACAGCCCAGAACAACCTCTAAATACATTCATGGTGAACTCCAAGGTCAAGGTACATCAGTGTCAGATCGCACCATCTGTCATTGTTTGAGCCAAAGTGGACTTCATGGGAGACGACCAAGGAGGACACCTCTGTTGAAAACAAATCATAAAAAAGCCAGACTGGAATTTGCCAAACTGCATGTTGACAAGCCACAAAGCTTCTGGGAGAATGTCCTATGGACAGACAAGACAAAACTGGAACTTTGTGGCAAGGCACATCAGCTCTATGTTCACAGATGCAAAAATGAAGCATACCAAGAAAAGAACACTGTCCCTACTGTGAAACATGGAGAAGGTTCTGTTATGTTCTGGGGCTGCTTTGCTGCATCTGGCACAGGTTGTCTTGAATCTGTGCAGGGTACAATGAAATCTCAAGACTATCAAGGTATTCTAGAGAGGAATGTGTTGCCCAGTGTCAGACAGCTTGGTCTCAGTCGGAGGTCATGGGTCTTGCAACAGGATAATGACCCAAAACATACAGCTAAAAACACCCAAGAATTGCTAAGAGCGAAACATTGGACTATTCTAAAGTGGCCTTCTATGAGCCCTGATCTAAATCCTATTGAACATGTGTGGAAGTAGCTGAAACATGCCGTCTGGAGAAGGCACCCTTCAAACCTGAGGCAACTGGAGCAGTTTGCTCATGAGGAGTGGGCCAAAATACCTGCTGAAAGGTGCAGAAGTCTCATTGACAGTTACAGAAATCGTTTGATTGCAGTGATTGCCTCAAAAGGTTGTGCAACGAAATATTAAGTTAAGGGCACCATCATTTTTGTCCAGGTCTGTTTCATGAGTTTGTTTTTTAAAATAAGATAAGATAAGATAAGATAAGCCTTTATTAGTCCCACAACGGGGAAATTCCAGGATTGCAACAGCACAGGGATAGCAACACTCAGAGCAACAATCAGAAGGCAAGAAAAAAAACAAGCAAGCAAGAGCAGCTAATAAACATATGTACGTATTACTATAAAATATATATATATACACACACACACAGACACACAGTGCAGAGCATTGTAGCTGGATGGAATAAATATATGAATATATGAACACACAGTGCAGAGCATTGTAGCTAGATGGAATAAATATGTAAATATATAAACACCCACAGTACGGAGCATTGCAGCTAGGTGGAATAAATATGCAAGTATATAAACACACACAGTGCGGAGCAATGTAGCTAGATGGAATAATATGTAGATATATAAATATATAAACACCCACAGTACGGAGCATTGTAGCTAGATGGAATAAATATGCAAATATATAAACACACACAGTGCAGAGCATTGTTGCTAGATGGAATGAAACAGCATAACCGTCTACTTAGTTATCCTACATGGTATGATTATGTGCCCATACATATTCTCACCCTCCATAGCGACCGGTATGTTCCTAGTTGTATGCCGGAGAGGACCATTGTGTAAGTCTATTGCATCTTTTGCATTCAAAAAACTATTAGTTTGTTACGTCTTTTTGCTATCTCTGCGAGCAGCCCTGCTTAGGTTGTATAGTCTGACAGCCGTTGGTAGGAAGGACCTACGAAACCTCTCGGTTGTGCACCTGGGATGATGTAGTCTGCTGCTAAATGAGCTCCTCAGTGCATTCAGTATGTCCTGCATAGGGTGGAACTCGGACTCCAGCAGAGATGACAGTTTAGCCACCGTCCTTCTCTCTCCTATCTCCTCCATCGGATCAAGGCGCTGCCCCAGGACAGAGCTAGCTTTCTTAATCAGTTTGTTCAGTCTCTTCCTATCGGCTGCAGTAATGCCACTGCCCCAGCAGACCACTCCAAAAGTGATGGCTGATGCCACCACCGTGTCATAGAATGACTTCAGCAGCGCCCCTTGTACACCAAAAGACCTGAGTCTCCTCAGCAGGAACAGCCTGCGCTGTCCCTTCTTGTAGAGTGCATCAGTATTGTGTGACCAGTCTAGTTTATTGTTCAGATGAATACCCAGGTACTTATAGGATGTCACCATCTCGATGTCTGTTCCCTGTATATTTACTGGTACTGTGAGGGGCTGCCCATGCCTGCGGCAGTCCACCACCAGCTCCTTAGTTTTCCTCGCGTTGATCTGGAGGCAGTTCCGATGGCACCAGTCCACGAAGTCCTGGATAAGCCCTCTGTACTCAGCTTCATCTCCATTGGAGATGAGGCCAACGATCGCAGAGTCATCAGAGAACTTCTGTAGATGGCAGTGTGTTGTGTTGTGTGAGAAGTCCGCAGTATAAAGAGTGAACAGGATAATTCTATTGAACCACAATTCAAAAGCATTCTGTGATTTTCATTGGTTAATTTTCATAGAATTTTTATTTATTACCACTTTTGTCAGATTCAAGTTATTTCTGTGACCATTGTGGGTTTTTCTTTCATTCACAGAGGAGTACCAACAATTTTGTCCACGGCTGTAGGGTGTCCTGGTGCCAGGTGCACATATGGACACCCTTATGCTTGAACATGGTGTTCGTGATGGACAAACTGTGTTTCGCACAGAAGTCCAATAACTGAACACCACTCGGGTTCAGATCGGGCAGGCCGTTCCTCCCAATCACTCCCCTCCAGGTTTCACTGTTGTTGCCCACGTGCACATTGAAGTCCCCCAGTAGGACAATGGAGTCTCCAAGAGGAGCACTCTCCAGCACTCCAGTCAGAGGCTCCAAAAAGGGTGGGTTCTCTGAAACATCATTTGGTGCATAGGCACAAATGATGGTCAGGCCATATGTCCAAATATGTAAAAAAAAAAAAAATAAATCACAGGATTATACATAGTGTCCTAATTTTTTAACATAACTGTACATATATTTATCGTGTGTGTGTGTGTGTGTGTGTGTGTGTGTGTGTGTGTGTGTGGAGTGTGTAAATGAAGAGGCAGATTCATGACAGACGATTTATTTCACACTCACATCTCACAAGCACAGAATGGACTGACTGGTTGCAGCAAGCTCTCCTCTCTATATCCCAAGTCACACTTCACAAGTTTCATGGTACTTCACCTCACACAGCATGATATTTACACTACACTGCATTCAACCCCCTCTGTCCTTCCTGAGCATTGCTCTCCCATGCTTATTCTCTGTCTCTGTCTGAGGTGCTAAATAACCTGACTTCCCCAAGGTCCCAACCCCCCCCCCCCAGCATCTAAGACAGACATCAGTCCACACTCGCTTTTGGCTTCAGTCTCCTCCCATATCTGCTGTAACTGAGGTTTACCGCCTCCATGGCGCTGCTGTGCCGGTGGGGGGCTGCTGGGAGCGTGTCTGACTGCGGGTGAGCCGTGGTGGTGGTGGTGGGAGGACTTCATTCTGCCCGTGTGGCTGCTCTGGTGAATTGTTTCCCTGGGGAGTTTGTGTGTGTGTGTGTGTACACAGTCATGTGGAAAAAATTAGGACGTCGGCCTCCGTCGGTCTATGATGACCATGGAAGAAAATCCTAAATGTCTACTCTGCTGGAACAGCACCGCCTGTGGCTGAACAGGCCGATGCGCGAACGGCAGTCCCTGTCACACAGGTCGCACTTGTGGGTGGTCTCTGTGCTGCTGGGTCTGTGGGGGTTCTTCCTGCGGGTCCTTTTTTCATCCGCTGCAGCAGTCAGTCTCTCTACACCCGCCTTGAGCTGTCTGGTCAGGGTGCCTCTCCATTTGGAGCGGTCCGTTGCAAGGTCCTTCCAGCACTCTGTGTTGATCTCCAGGGCCTTCATGTCTCTCTTGCAGACATCTCTAAAGCGCAGCTGTGGGCGGCCAACGTCTCTCCTGCCAGTCGCCAGTTCTCCGTAGAGGACGTCTTTTGGGGATTCTGCCATCCTCCATACGGTGAACGTGGCCTAGCCAGCGAAGCCTGCGCTGCCTGAGTAGAGTGAACATGGAGGGAAGGCCGGCGCAGGACAGAACTTCTGTGTTGAGCACTTTGTCCTGCCAGGATATGTCCAGGATGTGGCGAATGTAGTGGAAGGAGTTCAGTCTCTTTTCCTGCCGGGCATATGTTGTCCACGTCTCACTCCCATAGAGCAGTGTGCTGATGATGCAGGCGTTGTACACTGCCATCTTCGTCTTGACAGAGAGTTTGGGATTCTCCCACACTCGTGTAGTGAGGCGAGCGAGTGTGAAGGCTGATTTTCCAATCCTCTTGTTGATCTCTGTATCAAGGGAGAGGTTTTGCTGATCGTGGACCCCAGGTACGTGAACTGATTCACGACCTCCAGCTCGTAGTCGTCGATGGTGATGGTTGGTGGTGCTTCCGTGCCTTGCGCCAAAACGTTAGTCTTCTTCAGGCTGATGGTAAGCGCGAAGTCCTTGCATGCCTGGGAGAAGCGGTCCATAAGGGTCTGAAGCTCCTGCTGTGTGTGGGTTGCGACTGCAGCGTCGTCTGCAAACAGCATGTCTCTGATTAAAGCCTCGCGTACTTTGGTTCTGGCTTTCAGGCGGGCGAGGTTGAAAAGCCTGCCGTCAGATCTTGTGTGCAGGTAGATTCCCTCTGTTGCTGTGCTGAAGGCATGCCTCAGGAGCATAGCAAAGAAAATCCCAAAGAGGGTTGGCGCAAGTACACAGCCCTGTTTCACTCCGCTGCGTATGTTGAATGGCTCTGAGACGTTGCCGTCATGCTGCACTATCCCCTGCATGTTGGTGTGAAATGATTCGATGAGGCTTTGCAACTTTGGTGGGCATCCTATCTTTGGCAGGATCTTGAAAAGGCCCTCTCTGCTGACCAGATCGAACGCTTTGGTGAGGTCGATGAAGGCGATGTACAGGGGCATGTTCTGTTCTCTGCATTTCTCCTGGAGTTGGCGGATGGAGAATATCATGTCTACCATCGATCGCTCAGCGTGGAAGCCACACTCAGACTCGGGGTAGACACGTTCGGCAAGCTTCTGTAGACGAACGAGAACAACTCGTGCGTAGACTTTGCCAACAACGCTGAGGAGGGAGCTGCCCCGGTAGTTGTTGCAGTCGCTTCTCTCCCCTTTGTTTTTGCAGAGGGTGATGATCTTGGCGTCCCTCATGTCCTGTGGTACGGCACCTTCCTTCCAGCACTGGCAGAGGACGTCATGCAATGGCAGCAGTAGGGCGGTCTTGCAGTGCTTGATCAGGTTGGGGGGTATGCCGTCGTTGCCGGGTGCCTTGCCAGCGGTCAAGCTATCAATGGCCTTGCTGAGTTCGTCGATGGTTGGCTTGGCGTCAAGTTCGTCCATGGATGGCAGGCAGTCGATGGCATCAAGGGCTGACGGTGTCACGGTGTTCTGTCTGGAGTAGAGGTCGGAGTAGTGTTCCACCCATCTCTCCATCTGCTTGTTCTTTTCTGTGATCATCTCCCCAGTGGAGGATTTGAGGGGAGCCGTCTTGCTCTAAGCCGGACCAAGTGCTTTCTTGATGCCATCGTACATACCACGGATGTTCCCTGTTATGGCAGCGGTTTGAATGTCTTGGCTGAGGTGAGTCCAGTACTCGTTGGCACAGCGCCGAGCAGTCTGCTGAATTTTGCTTCTTGCAGCCCTGAGAATCTGGAGATTCTTCTCGTTTGGATACTTCTTGTACTCAGCAAGTGCTGAGCGCTTGGCTTCAATGACGGGGGTCATCTCAGTCAACTTGGCATCAAACCAGTCCTGTGACTTCGAGGTCTTCCTCCCAAAGGTAGCCAAGGCTGTGCGGTGGATGGTGTTTCGCAGCTCTTCCCACTTCTGCTTTGCAGATTCTCCTTCTTGTGGTACACCAAGTTCCTTTTCAAAGGTGGAGGCAAACTGCTCAACTGTCAATCTGTGCCTTTCCAGGCTGTCTAGCACAATGGAATTTCTTCAGCTGCAGCTTGACCTTGCAACACACCAATGAATGGTCTGTGTTGCAATCTGCACTCTGGAATGAACGGGTGATTAGCACGTTCTTCAGTGAGGTGCGCCTGGTCAGGATCAAGTCCAGCTGGTGCCAGTGCTTTGAGTGCAGATGTCGCCAGGAAACCTTGTGCTGGGGCTTGGTCATGAAGAACGAGTTTGTGATGCACAGATCGTGATATGTGCAGAACTCGAGCAGCCGCTGTCCGTTGTCGTTCATTCTGCCCACGCCAAATGGTCCAAGACAGGAGGGCCAGGAGCCGTGGTCAGCACCCACTCTGGCATTGAAGTCTCCAAGGAGAATGAGTTGTTCAGAGTTGGGGATGATCCTGATAGTTGTTGCGAGTTTCTCGTAGAACTCATCTTTTGCCTCTGGTGTGGCTGTCAGTGTTGGGGCATACACACTGATGAGGGTGACTGGGCCTTGAGTGGTGTTGAGGCGGAGGGTGAGGAGTCGTGCAGAGCCATTGCTGCCCGGTTCCACCATCTTCAGCAAGGTGTTCTTCACTGCGAAGCCCACTCCGTGTTCCCTGTGTTCGTCACTGCCCTTTCCCTGCCAGTTGAATGTGTAGTCCTTCTCTCTCGGTGTGCCTGCGTCAGCCAACCGTGTTTCCTGGAGAGTGATGATATCCACTCCCAGTCTCTTCAGCTCATTATTGATGATGGCAGTCTTCCTGGTGTCGTTGATGTCCTTAAGGTTAGCAGCGAGTCCTGTCATCATAGTGCGGACGTTTCAAGTTCCCAGTTTTAGAGTTGGTCTCTTTTTTTTTTTTGTCTTGCCTGGTGCGAAGGTTCTCAGCCTGCCGTTCGGACTTCTCCTCATCCCCGTGCACCCAATGAGGAAAGCAAGCTGTGGTGGGACAACACCTTATTGGCTGGGGGCTGCCCAGCTTGAGGCGAGCGGTAGCTGTCCAGTGAGGGCCGATGATCTCTCCCACCATCGGGAACAACCCCTGGCGACGCGCTCTATGCCAATTGAGTGGTGGCTTATAACTGGTAACTGTCATTCCCCGTGTTTTGTCTACGCCAAAGGCGAAGCTGGAGTGTCCTCTCCAGTGATCCGGTGTTCTACCTTCCAGCGTTGGGCGTTGGTAGGATTCAAGCCTGGGCAGGAAGATATGGAGGACAAGATGTTGCCCATGCAGCATGTCCCCCCTCTCCATGTCACTGATGAATCCAAAGGAACAGCAGGGCTGCTACAGTTTGGCACCAGCGCCGTCGCAGGAGCTGCCAGAACGATGTTGAGCACAACAGAGATCTGCCTTAGGGACTCCGACTCCGGATTTTTCCTCAGGGTTGACTCCCGAAACCTTTCCTGTGACCGGGTGTGCCGCAAGGCAGCGGAGGTTTGAAATCAGGGTTTACCTTCCCCTAGATGGGCTACCTTCCCAGGTTGACGAGCCACCATCTACCCGAAGCATCTGGTTTTAAGGCGCCAGAGGTCCGCCCTCGCCCCTTCTCCTATTAGTAAAAGCAGTTCCGCCGGGCTTAGAGACTAAACCACACAGGCAGGCTAGGAGTTGGACTTAGTTGTCAGAGGCTTTTCGAGACGCACGCCATAAGGAGCATTTTATGAGCACTGGGAGCTTAACCCCAGTGCCGCTCCTGGCTATGACAACCTTGGAACAGGAAAAAAAAAAAAAGAAATTAGGACACCCCATTAAATATTCAGTTCTTTATTAATAAATGTTCACATATCTATGTCTCACCTTGTTTTTTGCTTTATTTGCATTTTTTAACATTTATTTTAGCCATTTTAAGTGGGAATGAATGTGGGGGTGTCCTAAAAAAGATGGGGGTTGTTGTGTGGGGATTTGACTCTTGGGGCTTGCCGTAGCCTGGCTGAAGGGGTTGGGTGATGATGTCAGGCGGGCTGTGACTAGACAATCTATTGAGTTGTTTTCTATAATAAAGTCAGTTCAGTGTTCAGCTGGATACGGCTCCGATCTCATGTTATTCGGACATAACATTTGGCGACGAGGATGAACCATGGGAGCGTGTATTAGACAACCACCTCCATTTTTACACTCTCCGGGCACACCAGCTATACCATGGGGCCCCTGGCAGGAGACGTTCAACGTGTATGTGGTTGCGGCCGGTCTGAGCGGCATTGATGAAGAGAGACGGAGGAGCCTACTTGTTCACTGCCTCAGTGAGGAGGTCCAACAGACATTTTTTTGGGCTGTGTGGCAGCAGCTCACTGAAAGGTTTGGACTTAATGGACTATGTCTTCCGAGACCATTCCACCATCACAGCGTGAAGATATGAATTTTTTGACCACCAACAGCAAGCTGGTGAGTCCAATCAATCCTTCATTACGGAGCTCCATAGCCTAGCAAGAGAGCGTGCCCTCAGGCCCATCGAGGAGGAGCTAGTCCGAGACAAGCTAGCCCATGGTACTAACAACGTGTGGCTGAAGAGCAAGCTGAAGCTAACTATGGCTGTTCTCATGCTGGAGAAGGTGCTTGAACTGGTTAGGCAGATTGAGTCCACAGTCCAGCTGGGTCTGCTGATATTGGCTAAAGAGAGCGTAGCTACTCAAATTTTCCCTCCAAGCGTGGCTGTTCGCGACATAGCTAATTCTTCGAGGTGGACCCCCAAAAGGCGGCGGACTGTGGCACAGGACAGGGCTTGCACTATCACTACTGAGCCATCAGCAGCGGAGTCTGAGGGCACGACACGGGTGTGTGTGTAGCGCGCGCAAAGAAGGGACCATTAAAGTGGTACGTCCTACAACTCGACGGGGTTGATGTGCCGCTTATGGTGGACTCAGGAGCCGGTAAGTCCATACTGAGTATGGCTACTTTGAAAAGACATTTGCTGGAGCGGTGAAAATGTTTGGGTATGGCCACGCCGAAATTGAAATGGCGGGCACGGTCAACTTTACGGTGAAATGTGGATTAAAGACTGTTCCTGCGTTCACTTTTTAAATTTCATGCCAGGGGGCTGATTTGCTGGGAATCGATCTGCTGGGTGAACTGGGATTCTCCATCAAGGACCCAGAGGGCTCAACGGTACTGACAGTGTTCCCCGTGACGATGTCATGGTGGAACTGAACAGACTGCTTAAAGCTGCTTAAATCATCAAAAGGGGGGATGCCTCAACCTGGATATCAAACATCGTGGTTGCCAGGAAAAAGTCGGGAGACATCCGTCCATGTATCGACCTTAGGATGGTGAATGAGGCGACTGTTCCGGACAAATACCCACTTCCCATGATGGAGGAACTCACCGCAATGTTAAGCAGCTCAAAGGTGTTCACAAAGGTGGATCTTTGCCAGGGTCCCCTGCAGGTGCCCCTCCACCCAGCCAGCAGGAACCTGACAGCGTTTGTGACCCACATGGGCGTGTTCAGGCACACCTGCATGCCTTTTGGTCTGAGCTCAGCACCCAGCTGTTTTCAAAAGATAATGTCCACGATTCTGGTTGGCCTTAAGGGTGTAGTGGCATACCTGGATGACATTGTGGTGCACGGCACATCACGGGAGGAGCATGATGGTTGTTTGGGACAGGTGATGACGGTGCTACAGGAACATGGAGTCACCCTGAATGGGGAAAAGTGCATCTTTGCGGCGGACTCCATTGAGTTTGTGGGATTCCGGTTGACGACTGGGGGTCTGAGGCCCCTACATTCGAATGTGGAGTTGGTCCTTCCAGATCCAACAACACCTGCACAGATTTCCTCGTTCCCGAGAATGGTGAACTTTTACGGACATTTTATTCCCTATTACTCAGAGACAATTAAACCGCTTCGGGCCCTTCTGAAATAGGATGCACCATGGCAGTGGACCCCAGCCTGTTCATGGGCAGTTGCTAAGCTGAAGTCTCAACTCACTTCCCCTCCATTGTTGCCCCACTTTGATCCAAAGTGGCCGACCTTTGTGACCTGTGATGCATCTGGCTCGGTGGTGGGGGCAGTTATGTCCCAGGTACAAGATAGTACTGAGCACCCAGTGGCGTTCGCATCAAGGTCTCTCTCAGTGGCTGAACAGAAATATGCCGTGGGTAAGAGGGAGGTGCTCGCCTGGGTCTGGGCATGTGAACGGTGGCACATCAATCTCTACAGGCGCCACTTCAACCTCCGGACAGACCACCGAGTGCTGACAACACTACTGGAGACATCGAGTTCAGGATACAGACCCTTGCGGATCCACAGGTGGATGGAGCAGCTGAGGGCCTACAACTTTACCACCCAGTTCACTCCTGGTAAAGAGAATGTAGTGGCGGATCTCCTGTCCCATGTTATGATTGGGCGCATGCGCATGCAGCGACCGGCAGCTGGTGAAAAAAGTCTGTCGTCTGTGTGTCTGTTTTTACGCACTTTAATGTGTTTTTAACGAAATTCTCTGTGTAGTTTATGTCCTGGAATGTTTGTGGACTGTATGGCAAAGAGCTCCCTGGTTCCATCAATATGGATTTCCTCCCCATTTTTGCACTGCTGCTACTTTTCCACTGGCCCTGTGTCTCTGAGGTAAGCGCGATTGTGATCATGCCGGGGAGAATACAATATTACAGGGACATGTTGCTGCATTTAAACACGGATAATGCAGCGTCTGTGTTTGAGTCTGTGCCGCGACTGCCGGACTTTATTTTAAGAGACGTACATAGACAAAGCGATGAAAAGAGAGACAAGAGAAGGAGGCGCGGAAAGCGTGGAGGCGTGAAATTACGCCTGAGGAAACGTCAGTTTGGTAACATTCCTCTTCCTTCCATGATTTTGGGGAACGTACAATCTCTGAGGAACAAGGTGGATGAAATTCAAGGGAATGTACGCTACCAGAAGGACTTAAAGAACTGCTGTGTCATGGCTTACACCAAGACTTGGCTTAATGCGCATGACCGGGACGCGGACCTCTGGATTGACGGCTTTGGAGCCCCACTTCGCTCCTATCGGCAGGAAGAGGTAACGGGGAAACGTCAGGGGGGCGGCGTATGTTTATATATTAATAAGCAGTACTGCACATCTGTCACGGTCAGAGAGCACATCTGTACACCCGATGTGGAGCTTCTGTCCGTATCGCTACGCCCCTTCTATTTGCCTCGCGAGTTCCCCCAGCTTTTCATCCCCACTGTATATATTCACCCGAGGGCAGACGCTGACTCCGCCTCCAGCACTGTCTTTGATTTGGTACAGCGGTTGCAGTCAATTTCTCCAGAGATGTCAAACTTTATTCTTGGGGATTTTAACCATGTTTCTTTAAAGAAGACACTTAAAAACTTTTATCAGTATGTCTCCTGCCCAACCAGGCGAAAAAAGACATTGGACCTGTGCTATGGATCCATAGAGAGGGCCTATAAATCACTCCCCCTGCCTCCTTTAGGATCCTCATATCACAACTGTGTACATTTGCTGCCCACATATAAAACTGCTCTCAAAAGAGGCAAGGTGGAGACCAGAGACATAGATGTGTTCACAGAGGATTCAGAGCACTGCCACCAGGAATGCTTTAACTGTACAGACTGGGAGGTGTTCACACTGTCCTGCGGAGATGATTTGGACTCTTTGGTGGACGTCACATGCTCATACATGGCTTTCTGTAAAAATATGATCGTTCCACGTAAACGTGTCAAAATATATCCCAACAACAAGCCATGGGTTACAAAATCAGTTAAATCCTGCTTACAGAGGAAAGCACTTGGCTTTAAACAGGGGTCTGTTTCTGAGCTACAGGTTGCCACAAAAGAGCTGAAGTCCGAAATTTTAAGAGCAAAACAGAATTATAAATCAGAATTGGAAAGTAAGATGGCAACAAAGAAACTTGGTTCAGCCTGGGCCAGTATGAAAACTATTGCAGGCCTTCAGAGCACAGAACGCAGTAGTCGTGTGTTTTTAGATGGTTTTAATTCAGACACAGAGCTGGCTAATGCTCTTAATTGTTTTTATGGTCGTTTTGACACCTTTGATTTTATCACAGAAACCCTAGATTTGAAACAGAAACTCAAAGACAATCAGCACTTTAATATTAAGGTGCAGGATATTAAAAGGGAGTTCTGCGCTGTAAAAGTGAACAAAAGTCAGGGCCCTGATAATATATGTGGGCACTTGGTAAAGTTCTGTGCACATAAACTGAGTCCTGTATTTCATTACATTTTCAATAAGTCCTTACAGACACAACATGTGCCCAAGATCTGGAAAGATGCCGTGGTTGTTCCCGTTCCAAAATCCAGCTGTCCTAAAACGGTAAACAACTTTAGACCAGTTACTTTGACTTCAATTTTAATGAAAATTTTTGGAAAAACTGGTCAGATGTGAGGTCCTAAAGCAGACTGAGCATGCATTGGACCCTTTGCAGTTTGCCTATAGGCCTCATAGAGGAGTGGAGGACACCACTGTCACTCTGCTTAACATGCTTTTTAAACATCTGGATTTTAATGGGACACACGCCAGGCTTTTACTTGTGGACTTTTCCTCCGCCTTTAATACAATCCAACCTCATATCTTAGCTGAAAGGCTCCTGCAACAATTTGATTTGAGCAATAATCTGGTGGGTTGGATTCTGGATTTCTTAACCAACAGGACGCAGAGAGTAAGGGTCAATGGTACATTGTCTGACCAAAAGTGCTCTTCTACAGGCTCTCCTCAGTGGTGTGTGTTGTCACCACTACTCTTCATCCTGTACACAAACATGTGTTGGAGCAAACATGACAACAGACGCATTATAAAGTATGCTGATGATTCAGTTATTGTCAGTCTCCTCCAGGATGGCGAGAGTGGCCACGGCCCAGTAGTTGATGATTTTGTTCACTGGTGTGAGGATTCCTACCTGCAGCTGAATACGACAAAAACTAAAGACATGATTATTGACTTTAGGAGGAAAACTCCCAGGCACAAAGTCACTGTACTAAAAGGTCAGACCACTGAATGTGTACAATCCTACAAATATCTTGGGACAATTATTGATAGTAATTTAAACTTTGAAGAGAACTGTGAAAGGGTGTGCAAAAAGGGCCAGCAACATTTGCATTGCTTGAGGAAACTTGCACGCTTCCAAATTGACCGAACCATGATGACAATGTTTAATCGGGCTTTTATTAAATCTGTTTTATCCTTTTCTTTAGTGTCATGGTTTGGTCAGATAAAACTGAAACAGAGGAAATCCCTGGATCAGGTAGTTACACTACAGTTCAAAAGTTTGGGGTCACTTAGAAATGTCCTTATTTTTGAAAGAAAAGCACTGTTTTTTTCAATGAAGATAACTTTAAACTAATCAGAAATACACTCTAATATCTAGTATACATTGCTAATGTGGTAAATGACTATTCTAGCTGCAAATGTCTGGTTTTTGGTGCAATATCTACATAGGTGTAATAGAGGCCCATTTCCAGCAACTATCACTCCAGTGTTCTAATGGTATAATGTGTTTGCTCATTGCGTCAGAAGGCTAATGGATGATTAGAAAACCCTTGTGCAATCATGTTAGCACAGCTGAAAACAGTTCAGCTGGTTAGAGAAGCTATAAAACTGACCTTCCTTTGAGCAGGTTGAGTATCTGGAAAAAAGGATTATTTCAAATACAAATCATTATTTCTAAGCTTGTCAATGTCTTGACTATATTTTCTTTTCATTTTACAACTCATGGTGGTAAATAAGTGTGACTTTTCATGGAAAACACAAAATAATTGTCTGGGTGACCCCAAACTTTTGAACGGTAGTGTAGATGGTCCAGTCGTTTGCTTGGTGAGTCACAGCTGAGCCTGACATCCCTGTACACCAGACAAGTACAGAGGATTGCTACCTCCATTTTAAATGATGACTCCCACCCTTTGAACTGCAACTTTCAGCTTCTTTCCTCAAGACGGAGGTTTGCTGTCCCAAAAAGCAAAACCCAGCGCTACAAAAACAGCTTTGTTCCTGCTGCTGTCAAAGAGTTGAACAAGTTGTAACAATATATTGCACATAATTTAAGTACCTATTTATTAACTCCATTTTATATTTACTTATTTTTGTAGGAGTTTATTTGGGTTCTAAATCTTTTATTGGGTTTTAGACCTTTGTGTTTTTAACCTCTTTGACTAGTCTTTAACTTTTTAATATGACCCTTCTCTCTTATCTCTGGTTTTTCTCTCATCTTTGTCTTTATGCCCTGATTGATGGAGCCTCGAGTATTTTTATCATGTTTATAGTCAGCTTCATGTGTGCCTGTGTTTGTGTTTAT
This sequence comes from Pholidichthys leucotaenia, assembly GCA_020510985.1. Taxonomy (NCBI): domain Eukaryota; kingdom Metazoa; phylum Chordata; class Actinopteri; order Cichliformes; family Pholidichthyidae; genus Pholidichthys; species Pholidichthys leucotaenia. The sequence goes on along the minus strand of JAJAQF010000222.1, from coordinate 18,250 downwards.
GCTGAATGTAATTGTGGTTTGTAAATATGGATGTCACCAGACTGCAAAACAAATCTACCTACGGGTACAAATAAAGTAACCTGAACCTGAACCTGGCCAGCACCGTACAACCGGACGATGATGACGACCCGATGGAGGCGGATCTGGTCAACATGCTCCACGAGCCCTTCTGGGACATGGTATCCCTCCAAGAGCTTCAGGCACAGTCGGAACAGGACCCCATAGTGTCACAACTGTGCTCAGCAATTAGGGAGAGTTGGCCCACGAAAATGCAGGGCGATGTGGCACCCTCCCACCGGTTTAGAGACAAACTGAGCTGTTGGAATGATGTGTGTGTGGCAAGGGGACACTGCACATTAATCCTGCTGTCTCTGAGATCACAAGTCCTAGCGATGCTCCACGAGGGCCACCTGGGCGTGGTCAGGGTAAAGCAGCATTGCAGGAATTCGGTTTGGTGGCCGGGTATTGATAAGGACATTGAAACCATAGTAAAGAACTGTGTCCCGTGCTTGGAGAGTGGGAAGATCGGCGGATCACCTCCCCCACCCCTGCGACCATTACCGTACCCTGAGGGCCCTTGGAAGCACATCCAGTTGGGCATCTGCGGTGAACTGCATGCAGCACCCCCGAACAGCCGGTTTCTGCTTGTGGTCTACAATCTGTTCTCCAAGTGGCTGGAGGTGTTGACCACTAATTCAGTCACGACAGCTGTGGTTACGGGCTTCCTCTTGTCACTGTTCACCAGATGGAGGGTCCCAAATGTAATCACGACAGACAATGGCCCACAGTTCACCTCTGGGGCGTTTGAGGAGTTTTTGAGCGCTAGGGGAGTGGAGCGCATTAAAACCATGTTGTATCCCCCCCAAGCCAATGGAGACGTTGAGTGCTTTAACAAGATCTTGAAAAATAGACTGAGAGCCCACTTGGTGATGGCTTTGCATTTCCAGACGCCCTCCAGAGCACACTCCTCCACTACAGGGCAATAGCCCATGCTACAACAGGATGCTCCCTGGCAATATTCATGCTGGGGCTTGAACTACATCTGCCTTTGGATTGACTGAGACCACCCACGGCCCCTTCTCCAAGGAGTTACAGACTCTCCACAGGACCGGGTCGCTGCTCAACAGCGGAAGATGAAACAACAGTTTGACAGAAAGCACAGGGCAAGAGCCCATGGATTGAAGGTGTCGGATTGAGTTTGGATCAAACATCCTAACCGCATGCATAAACTGCAACCTTTCTGGACAGAACCCCTACGGATCACAAGGCGATGGGGCCAGGACACGTTCGAGCTTTTGGACAGGCCACAGTGGCACTCCAGTCAGCTCAGGAAGTCGCCGCCGGAACAGAGACCAGGAGCCACAGCAGAACGACCTGATGTGAATTGGGACTTATTGGACTGGGGTGGCAAGGAGTCGCAGGTGCGGCCAACGGTGCCTGGAGCAGGGTCCCCTACTAGGGGAGGCCAGGCTAGAACGCGTCAGAGGCCCAGATACCTGGAAGACTATGTGTTAAACAGTATTAGCTAATTCATGTTGGGGATGAGCGGCAGAATAATCCACTCCAACACGATGAAGGGGGGGCATTCTGGTAGTCTACCCAGACACCCATTTGGTTGGCTGAGTTTTGGCTATTCAAAAAAAAAAAAAAAAAAGAAACATGGGTGCTATTTATGTTCTGGGGGTTCTTTGTTGGGGGGGGGGGGGTGCTGTGTGGGGATTTGACTCTTGGGGCTTACTGTAGCCTGGCTGGAGGGGTTGGGGTAATGACATCAGGCAGGCTGTGACTACAGAATATATTGAGTTGTTTTCAATCATAAAGTCAGTTCAGTGTTCAGTTGGATACGGCTCCGGTCTCATATTATTCGGACATAACAGGGGTGTCCTAATTTATTCCTCACTATTTGTTTCGAATTATATTTTACAGAAAATTTGGAGAAAGTCTTTAATTCATTTTTAATTGTTTAGTTGTATTACATAAATCTCCCAGTATTTTTAACATTGATATTAAATATCCTTTATGTCCCAATATGTTAAAAACACCAAGGCTTATTCAGGGTGTCCTAATTTTTTCACATGAATGTATGCATGTGTGTGTGTGTGTGTGTGTGTGTGTGTATACAGTAGAGGGTAAAAGGGAAAGAATGTGGAGGCGAGGCACGAGCATAGGGTTACACAGATTCTTTATTGACCCTCTAACACAGGGGTCTGCAACCTTTGCCAGCTGAAGAGCCGTTTTGTCCGTCTCCGACTAAAACAAACGTGGCTGAGAGCTGCAACGGCAATTTGACCTTTAAAATAAAGATTATGCTGCTTATAAAGTTTTTTATATACTGTACATAGCTCTGAATATTATGTTGCATTAATGAATTCCTACTACAGCAGTGGGGAAAAAACTGCTTATAGCTTCATTTATATAGCTTCATTCATGAAATAAATGTTAGATATATATTATAAATTGTTTTGTGCTGAAAAATAAATTTCTGAATATCTGACCATAATTTTTGCATAGTTTTAATTATCAGCACATTCATAAATTGTTTAAACCTGAAAAATATCACCCATCTCCTACTTTCAACAGTGATCACACAGCTTTAGTTCCTGATATTTTCATAAATTAGAGATGAAAGTTTTATTTAGAAGAAGCTACTTTTCATCCTGTTTCCTCATAATGCTCCTTGTTCAAATGTATTAATATAATATAAATCTGTATCCTTCACTTGTTCTCCAGACTCTCAATTTGACAACTAGTGGATTGGTTGTGGGCGGCGTGGTGGAGAAGTGGTTAGCACTGCGGCAGCACAGCAACTCACCATTGGCCGGGGGATCCTGGGTTCGATCCCAGCCCCCGACCAACAGTGATCTGTGTGGAGTTTGCATGTTCTCCCCGTGTCTGCGTGGGTTTACTCCAGGATTTCTCCAGTTTCCTCCCACATGCCAAAAACATGCAAGTTAGGTTAATTGGCACCAAACTGGGGATTCTAAATTGTCCTTAGGTATGACTGTGAGAGTGAATGGTTGTCTGTCTCTCTGTGTTGGCCCTGCGATGGACTGGCGATCTGTCCAGGTAAACAAACTATAATGTGTTGCATTTATGAAATCAGGGAACTCCTGCAGAGAAAACAAAATTACATTTCTGCATGCAACAAAAACATTTTGAACTCCGAAAAAAAAAAAAGACATTGGGTTGAAGGTTGACATTGGGTTGAAAGGAGAGTGCTATTTCTAGCACTGATGACTCCTGATCCTTCGATAAAAATCTCATAATTCCGCTGAAAACAATACCGAAAGCTCAGAATTCCAACACGAACCAGCAATGTGATTTGGGGTTGGGGAAATTATCTGAAAATTCAGCAGGGGGTCTGGGGGACACAGTCCCCCAGCGGGGTCCGGGCAGAGCCCCGTTGGGGTGGGGGGGGGGCAAGGGGGGCAAAGCCCCCCGAAGCTCCTGGGTTTTTATGATTTTTAAGTACCAGAACTGTGCTTAAATGACATAAAACAAACAGCTGAATGCCACTTGTTATTGTATAATATTGACTTATGTTCCAAGAAGACAGCATTCCTAAAATATTCCAACAAGCATTATCCATCACATGCTTTAACACTTGATCAAATCAAAATCAGTTAATTTTATCTGTTCCATAATAGAAATAAAATTCCAACATACCATTACTTTTTATAATTTCAGCATTCATTTCAGATCACCAGTTTCAATCTCCATTGAGTCTTGAGCAGTTCATTTTGCACAATCACTGATGTAGCCAAGTCTTAGAAATATTCAAAAGTTATGAGTCAATGTCCACTGTGCACTGTCAATTTCAAACTGTTTGGAATCATAAAAGGGGATGGTTAACTTTTATTACCGTTTAATCCCTCGCGCCAGCCCAGCTCATACAGCCGTTGTAGAGTTAATGACTCTCCACCTGGCCATATCGATTACCGGTGGCTATACGCCACTTCCAGTCCTGCCTGAAAGGGCGCAGCTTCACTGCATTCGTGGACCACAAGCCGCTAACGTACTTAACGTACTTTATCTTCCTGGAAGATAAAATAAAGCGGAATTCAGCGAATTAACAGAAAATCACATCCCTGAGAACACGCTGCCATGAATCTTTGAAAAAGCATACAACGAGCCATTTGATTGGTCCAATCGTTTGCAACTATCCAATCGCAGGGCTGTTTACAATACAGCAGCAGCTTGAACACAACACATCCGGGTTATCGCGGGTGACGACTTCCGACTTCGTGTTGATTTTTGCTGACGGTGATTAAACTTTAACACTTTTTTTTTTTAGATTTTACAAGATCACCGTAATCTTCAAATTTAGAATTACATTTTAAAAACTAATGAACTAAAATAAAATACATTTTAATTAAATACTCATTATTTATTTTCCAAAGCCACAGGGAGCCGCAGCAGAGGGATGAAAGTGTCACCATGGGTTGAGATGCCGTCTCGGCACTCAGCCCATGTTTTCCCTCATCCCTGCTTCCCATTGAGCAGCGTCTCAGCTGGCCCCCAGCTGGCAGCATTATGGACGGCTGGGGCCAATTAGTCTTCATCAGCTGGGGCGCTGCCAATGAGGATAAATAGGAGCAGCCTCGATGACTCGGGGCTGCGACATAAACACATTGCTAAGCTGAAGCCCCTTCGTCTGGTGTCAGCTTATACTCCTCTTGCAGCATTCCTGTGTTTGTATCCCGCTGTGAGTATGTACGTCTTGTTACCCCCACGTCCGGTACGAGCTGCTTACCTCTGCGCTGTGCAACCTGTGAGTGTACGTCTGCATGAGTATCTGTGCTCTCCTCATCCCTTCCCCTTTACCCTGAATAAAATATCACGACTCACTGGCTTGCCCCTGGCTCTGATTGCCCGGCTCCCTAGAGCCGGATATGACAGTATGTCGCAGCCAGAAGAGCTACCGGCGGCCGTGAGTCGCCGTGGAAATGTACCTTTCTGTCCGGGTGTCAGCGCTGCTAGCATGCCGTTTCCCAGGAGTCACTTCCGGCGCCAGGGCGACGAGCTGAGGTCCATCTCGGAGGCTGTCGACGGGACGTTCTTCACCCTGCACGACGCCTCCAACGCGAGACGCTGGCATCCGGGCCGTGTTGAGGAACTCCTGGACTGTCACCCTCACTCTCTGTACCATCTGGAGGACAGTGCCAGGATAGACGCTGCAGGTACACAGCGAGAGAAGCTCCACGGGGTGGATGGAAATCCCGGCAGGGAGTCGAAGTGGGCGACGTCTTTCCCCACTTCGGAGTCCCGTTCCTGCCGTTATTCCAGTCCGGGAGTTCGCGCCAACCAGAGGACTTCCCCCGACCTGCGCCACGTCACTCGGGATTCCCTTCAAGGAGCCGCAGCTGACAGCAGTTATGTCCGGGGTCGAGTGGCTGTCGCGAGCTCTACTGTGTTTCCTGTCACCACCTTCAGGCATGTGGCGGTGGCAGGGAGATTGATGGTGTGGACTTCAGGGCTACGAAGCTTTCCCGTGCTCGACGCCTTCCTCGTCTCGATCTCCGATCTGGAGCGGCGAATCCTGGGTTTCCCCCTCGCTTCGTCCCCTGGGAGTAGTCGTCATCACATCGCCGAGTCACCTCTGCACGAACCTCGTCCGGATCCAGTTCTGGGTCATCGTCAGGACCGTTCCTCCCACGCAGCTGTCATCCCTTCGCCTCGTCAGTGTGGAGATTCTACAGCCTCGTCCCCTGAGCCTCGTTCCCCCGCTGTCATTCCTGGACATTTGGGCTGGCTCACCCCGGCTGTTTCCCCCTCCTCCTCGACGCGCTTCCTGACCGCTGTGTGTGCCTGGAATCCCGGCCTGGTGAGCTCTCTGCTGGAGACAACGCGAGCGACCCTCAGACGAATTCCCGGGGGGTCCTCCGTTATCGCCGGGCGGGGAGAGGAAGAAGCAGATTCCACTACAGCAGGCAATACTCAACCTCCAGGGGGCAGGCAAGTCATTGTTTTTTCACACCTGCTTAATGATTTGCTCTGTCACATCCCTGGAGGAGAAGTTCAGGGTTCGCAGCTCCCTGAACTCTCCCCACCTGCTGTAACCTGTATGCCTAATCCCGCATCCTCTGTGTCTCTCTCCGCCGAGCGGTCCCCGGCTCCGGGTCAACGTGGTGGGATATGGAGAGGGCCTGTGGTTCCGCAGCTACATTGCGGACGGAGGAGGGGGACTGAGTGCTGCGTGGAGTCTACGCCGACGACTGAGCGTCCCCGGGTCTCCACGGAGGAGCGGTTCGGTCTGGCGGGACGAGATTCTTCTGGCTTCACGCCGAGTGGATCGTCGGCGGGGTTACCTGAGCTGGAGGGATCTCAAGCTGCGCTGACCATCGTGCTGGCTGCGGGGCCCGACGCGGCTAGATGGGAGCCTGACAACGACCTCCTGACGACGGATCCTGGATCTTCGCAGTCCTGGACGGCGTCAGAACCCGAGATCAGGCGAGTGCTCTCCTTTCTTTTCTCTCTTTTTATCCCCGAGCACTTCAGCCTATCTCCAGGGGAGACGAGCCGGGTGCAGCCGTCCGCTGCGTCTGAGCTCGTCTCGCCGGGTTCTGGCGCTGCCGGTGATCCTGATCCCGGTTCTGTTTTCTCTTCTGAGCCTTCTTCCAGGGTCACCGGCAAGGAGTTGCTGTTCCTCGTGGTGCTGGAGGGTCCGGGTTCAACGTTGGAGGTCGGTTCTGGTGCAGTATTCAACGTGGGTTCGCCCGAGACCCAGTCGGGGTCCAACGTGGGTTCGCCTGAGGCCCGATCGGGGTCCGACGTGGGTGCTGCCCCAGTATTGTCCAGGTCCGGTGAGGAGGTGGCCGTTTTCCTGCGGCCTGACGCCTGCCGCCCTCGTCATCGGCTCTCCCCTGAGCCTCTTCCACCGGGATCCGCTCTGATCCTTCGCCCGTCTCAACGGTCCTGGTGGTTGAGTGATGCGGGTCGACGACCCGACCCACAGAACTTTCGGTTCGGTGATCTGGTTCCCCCACTGGTCTGTGTTTCCCTCTGGGCAGCCTGGTTCGGCTGCCGGTGGACTGGATTCCTGGGATCTGGGTCCAGAGTTCGCCGTCCGAACACTTCTCTTTCCCTGATTCGCCAGCTGGACAATGGGCGGGGAGATCTCCGGAGCCATCTCGGCCATTTTTGGACTCTGCCTGCCATTCACCTCGGGTGTCACTTTTTCTTTTGTTATTAAGGTCACTCGGGTGTAATGTTTTGTCCTGTTGGTGGTTTCGTTTTTATAGTGCTGTTTTCCTTCGCTCATGCTCAGCATTTTACTTTTTGTGCCATGTTTTTAGCCTCGTTTTTTGTATTGTAGAGTTATGTTTTGTTTTCCGTAACACCATGCTCTGCAGTTATCCATTTATTCCAGTCACTTTCATTTCTTTAGGTGACTGGGTATTTATATATTCGTGTGTGTGGGTTTTTCTTTGCCTGCACTCAGTATTTCTTTTTTGTCCTGTTGGTTCATTATAGAGTCATGTGCCTTGTTTTCCGTAACACCATGCTCTATAATTGTCATTTGTTCCAGTCACCCTCACTTTTCTTGGTGACTGTGTGTGTGTATGTACTTAAATTAGCGCTGTGTATAGGTTCCCCTTTATTTGACCATACTCAGCATTTTTGCCCTGTACCTTCTTGGTGGTTCTTTTTTCCTTGCTCTGGGTCACGCATGGTTGGTGCTCTCTGGGTAGTATGTAACCGGCGTGCTGACCCAGTTCTTCTCCCCATCTGTACCTGGGTTAATTATTCTGTTTTGTCAGTATTGTATTTGGGTTTTTCTTTCCCGCTACCCTACATTGCCCCATTGGTGTTGTCCTTCCCTTGGCTTCTTCCCCTCCGGTCCGCCTCCCTTCCTCCCACCCTAGGTGGGGGGGGGGGGGGCTGGGATGTTCCTGGTCGTTCAGGAGCCCGACCTTGAGGGAGGGGCTCTGTCACCATGGGTTGAGATGCCGTCTCGGCACTCAGCCCATGTTTTCCCTCATCCCTGCTTCCCATTGAGCAGCGTCTCAGCTGGCCCCCAGCTGGCAGCATTATGGACGGCTGGGGCCAATTAGTCTTCATCAGCTGGGGCGCTGCCAATGAGGATAAATAGGAGCAGCCTCGATGACTCGGGGCTGCGACATAAACACATTGCTAAGCTGAAGCCCCTTCATCTGGTGTCAGCTTATACTCCTCTTGCAGCATTCCTGTGTTTGTATCCCGCTGTGAGTATGTACGTCTTGTTACCCCCACGTCCGGTACGAGCTGCTTACCTCTGCGCTGTGCAACCTGTGAGTGTACGTCTGCATGAGTATCTGTGCTCTCCTCATCCCTTCCCCTTTACCCTGAATAAAATATCACGACTCACTGGCTTGCCCCTGACTCTGATTGCCCGGCTCCCTAGAGCCGGATATGACAGAAAGAGCCGCATGCGGCTCCGGAGCCGCGGGTTGCCGACCCCTGCTCTAACATATATACAGCCTATAAAGTCTGGTGTAATTACCTCTGCGGGGGGCCACCTCCCTCAGTCCATTGTTCAGCCCGTCTGTTTGCTTCTGGGTGAGAGATAATGTCCATCCGCAGTTTGCTGGTGTTACCACTATATATATATATATATATATATATATATAGTGGTAATATATATATATACTGTGTATATATATATATATATATATATATATATATATATATATATATATATATATATATATATATGTACACACACACACACTACCGTTCAAAAGTTTGGGGTCACTTAGAAATTTCCTTATTTTTGAAAGAAAAGCACTGTTTTTTTCAATAAAGATAACTTTAAACTAATCAGAAATACACTCTAATATCTAATATACATTGCTAATGTGGTAAATGACTATTCTAGCTGCAAATGTCTGGTTTTTGGTGCAATATCTACATAGGTGTATAGAGGCCCATTTCCAGCAACTATCACTCCAGTGTTCTAATGGTATAATGTGTTTGCTCATTGCGTCAGAAGGCTAATGGATGATTAGAAACCCCTTGTGCAATCATGTTAGCACAGCTGAAAACAGTTTAGCTGGTTTGAGAAGCTATAAAACTGACCTTCCTTTGAGCAGGTTGAGTATCTGGAAAAAAGGATTATTTCAAATACAAATCATTATTTCTAAGCTTGTCAATGTCTTGACTATATTTTCTATTCATTTTACAACTCATGGTGGTAAATAAGTGTGACTTTTCATGGAAAACACAAAATAATTGTCTGGGTGACCCCAAACTTTTGAACGGTAGTGTAGATGGTCCAGTCGTTTGCTTGGTGAGTCACAGCTGAGCCTGACATCCCTGTACACCAGACAAGTACAGAGGATTGCTACCTCCATTTTAAATGATGACTCCCACCCTTTGCACTGCAACTTTCAGCTTCTTCCCTCAAGACGGAGGTTTGCTGTCCCAAAAAGCAAAACCCAGCGCTACAAAAACAGCTTTGTTCCTGCTGCTGTCAAAGAGTTGAACAAGTTGTAACAATATATTGCACATAATTTAAGTACCTATTTATTAACTCCATTTTATATTTACTTATTTTTGTAGGAGTTTATTTGGGTTCTAAATCTTTTATTGGGTTTTAGACCTTTGTGTTTTTAACCTCTTTGACTAGTCTTTAACTTTTTAATAAGACCCTTCTCTCTTATCTCTGGTTTTTCTCTCATCTTTGTCTTTATACCCTGATTGATTGAGCCTCAAGTATTTTTATCATGTTTATAGTCAGCTTCATGTGTGCCTGTGTTTGTGTTTATGCTGAATGTAATTGTGGTTTGTAAATATGGATGTCACCAGACTGCAAAACAAATCTACCTACGGGTACAAATAAAGTAACCTGAACCTGAACCTGGCCAGCACCGTACAACCGGACGATGATGACGACCCGATGGAGGCGGATCTGGTCAACATGCTCCACGAGTCCCTCCGGGACATGGTATCCCTCCAAGAGCTTCAGGCACAGTCGGAACAGGACCCCATAGTGTCACAACTGTGCTCAGCAATTAGGGAGAGTTGGCCCACGAAAATGCAGGGCGATGTGGCACCCTCCCACCGGTTTAGAGACAAACTGAGCTGTTGGAATGATGTGTGTGTGGCAAGGGGACACTGCACGTTAATCCTGCTGTCTCTGAGATCACAAGTCCTAGCAATGCTCCACGAGGGCCACCTGGGCGTGGTCAGGGTAAAGCAGCATTGCAGGAATTCGGTTTGGTGGCTGGGTATTGATAAGGACATTGAAACCATAGTAAAGAACTGTGTCCCGTGCTTGGAGAGCGGGAAGATCGGCGGATCACCTCCCCCACCCCTGCGACCATTACCGTACCCTGAGGGCCCTTGGAAGCACATCCAGTTGGGCATCTGCGGTGAACTGCATGCAGCACCCCCGAACAGCCGGTTTCTGCTTGTGGTCTACAATCTGTTCTCCAAGTGGCTGGAGGTGTTGACCACTAATTCAGTCACGACAGCTGTGGTTACGGGCTTCCTCATGTCACTGTTCACCAGATGGAGGGTCCCGAATGTAATCACGACAGATAATGGCCCACAGTTCACCTCTGGGGCCTTTGAGGAGTTTTTGAGCGCTAGGGGAGTGGAGCGCATTAAAACCATGTTGTATCCCCCCCAAGCCAATGGAGACGTTGAGTGCTTTAACAAGATCTTGAAAAATAGACTGAGAGCCCACTTGGTGATGGCTTTGCATTTCCAGACGCCCTCCAGAGCACACTCCTCCACTACAGGGCAATAGCCCATGCTACAACAGGATGCTCCCTGGCAATACTCATGCTGGGGCTTGAACTACATCTGCCTTTGGATTGACTGAGACCACCCACGGCCCCTTCTCCAAGGAGTTACAGACTCTCCACAGGACCGGGTCGCTGCTCAACAGCGGAAGATGAAACAACAGTTTGACAGAAAGCACAGGGCAAGAGCCCATGGATTGAAGGTGTCGGATCGAGTTTGGATCAAACATCCTAACCGCATGCATAAACTGCAACCTTTCTGGACAGAACCCCTACGGATCACAAGGCGATGGGGCCAGGACACGTTTGAGCTTTTGGACAGGCCACAGTGGCACTCCAGTCAGCTCAGGAAGTCGCCGCCGGAACAGAGGCCAGGAGCCACAGCAGAACGACCTGATGTGAATTGGGACTTATTGGACTGGGGTGGCAAGGAGTCGCAGGTGCGGCCAACGGTGCCTGGAGCAGGGTCCCCTACTAGGGGAGGCCAGGCTAGAACGCGTCAGAGGCCCAGATACCTGGAAGACTATGTGTTAAACAGTATTAGCTAATTCATGTTGGGGATGAGCGGCAGAATAATCCACTCCAACACGATGAAGGGGGGGGGGCATTCTGGTAGTCTACCCAGACACCCATTTGGTTGGCTGAGTTTTGGCTATTCAAAAAAAAAAAAAAGAAACATGGGTGCTATTTATGTTCTGGGGGTTCTTTGTTGGGGGGGGGGTGCTGTGTGGGGATTTGACTCTTGGGGCTTACTGTAGCCTGCCTGAAGGGGTTGGGGTGATGACATCAGGCAGGCTGTGACTACAGAATATATTGAGTTGTTTTCAATCATAAAGTCAGTTCAGTGTTCAGTTGGATACGGCTCCGGTCTCATATTATTCGGACATAACAGGGGTGTCCTAATTTATTCCTCACTATTTGTTTCGAATTATATTTTACAGAAAATTTGGAGAAAGTCTTTAATTCATTTTTAATTGTTTAGTTGTATTACATAAATCTCCCAGTATTTTTAACATTGATATTAAATATCCTTTATGTCCCAATATGTTAAAAACACCAAGGCTTATTCAGGGTGTCCTAATTTTTTCACATGACTGTATGTGTGTGTGTGTGTGTGTGTGTGTGTGTGTATACAGTAGAGGGTAAAAGGGAAAGGATGTGGAGGCGAGGCACAAGCATAGGGTGACACAGATTCTTCATTGACCCTCTAACATACATACAGCCTATAAAGTCTGGTGCAATTACCTCTGCGGGGGGCCACCTCCCTCAGTCCATTGTTCAGCCCGTCTGTCTGCTTCTGGGTGAGAGATAATGTCCATCCGCAGTTTGCTGGTGTTACCACTATATATATATATATAGTGGTAACACCAGTGACAGTAACAGTGGTAACACCACTGTTTTTTTCAATAAAGATAACTTTAAACTAATCAGAAATACACTCTAATATCTAATATGAATGAATGAATGAATGAATTTATTTCGGATAGTACATTACAGGTTAAAAGAAACTGTATAATATAACAACAAGGTCAAATTAGACAAAGACTCCTTCTACTATACAATTCCACGTGAGTTATCCGAAATGGGTGATGGCTGAAGCCGCAGCTTATATTGCCCACCCATATTCCATCCAAGAATTCAAAGGAGAAAAAAGAGAAAACAAGACAAGAGCGATTACAATTTAAAACAAGGCTAAGACAAAATATGACTGAGAGAAAAAGAAAACTGAGCTAGTCTAAGTTAAGCGGTTACTATTCAAAAACAAATCTAAGACATAGTGTCACAGAGAAAAAAGAAAAACTAAGCTATAACACAACAGGCTGGAAATGTCAATCCTTATGTGAGTTTACATGTCGTCTTGTAAATATGTTTGGAGTATTTCTTCCTTTAGTTTTTGTTTAAATTGTCCAAGCTTTGTACATGATTTTAATTCAGGTCCAAAATCGTTCCATAATCTGACACCTTGCACTGAAATACAATGTTGCTTGGTAGTTGTTCTCACTGTAGGCTTTTGAAATATACATGTTCCTCTGAAGTGATATCGTTTCTCCCTTGTTTGGAACAACTTTTGGATATTTGCGGGCAGTGATAGATTCTTCACTTTGAACATTATTATTGCGGTTTTAAAGTCGATCAGATCTTTCAACTTGAGAGTTTTTTGTTTAAGAAAAAGTGGGTTTGTTGGTTCCCTGTAAGCTGCTTTGTTGATTATTCTAATAGCTCTCTTTTGAAGCATAAAGAGTGGATATATGTTTTATATGTATTTCCCCATACTTCATTACAATATGTCATGTATGGGAGTATTAATGAATGATACAAGGTGTATAGTGTGGGTTGATTCAGCAAATTTTTCACTCTGTGTAATATTGCAATTGATTTGGATACTTTACCTTTTATATAATTAATATGTGGCTTCCAACACAGTTTGTTATCAATTATTACTCCAAGGAATTTAGTTTCGGATACCCTTTCAATCTCTACACCATTTACACTGAGTTTGGGTACTGGGTAGTTGTGATGGTTGTTAAAGACTATAAATTTTGTCTTGCTTAAATTGAGCGTTAATTTGTTCGAATCAAACCACAGTTTCAGCTTTCCTAATTCCTTTCCGAGTGTATCCAGAAGTTGTTCCAAGTTGTTTCCACTGCATAGCAGGTTAGTGTCATCAGCAAACAATATTAAGTCCATTTTTTCTGAAACTTTACATATATCATTTATATACATATTGAATAATAATGGTCCCAAAACTGAACCCTGTGGGACTCCACAGGTGACCTTCAGTAGCTCTGAGTTTTTGTTGTTAACACATACAAACTGATATCTATTCTTTAAGTAACTTCTTAACCAGGACAGTGCTACCCCTCTGATACCACAATTTTGTAGTTTCTTTAATAATAGATTGTGATCTACTGTATCAAATGCTTTTTTAAGATCCAGGAATACTCCAACTGAATACTCTTTATTTTCAATGGCTGTTGATATTTTTTCTGTAAATTCCATTAAGGCATATGCTGTTGTCCTTTTGTGTCTGAACCCATATTGCTGCTCACACAATTGTCATATCCGGCTCTAGGGAGCCGGGCAATCAGAGCCAGGGACAAGCCAGTGAGTCGTGATGGTTTATTTTGGGTAAGGGATAAGGGATGAGGAGAGCACAGATACTCATGCAGAGGTACACTCACAGGTTGCACAGCGCAGAGGTAAGCAGCTCGTACCGGACGTGGGGGTAACAAGACGTACATACTCACAGCGGGATACAAACACAGGAATGCTGCAAGAGGAGTATAAGCTGACACCAGACGAAGGGGCTTCAGCTTAGCAATGTGTTTATGTCGCAGCCCCGAGTCATCGAGGCTGCTCCTATTTATCCTCATTGGCAGCGCCCCAGCTGATGAAGACTAATTGGCCCCAGCCGTCCATAATGCTGCCAGCTGGGGGCCAGCTGAGACGCCGCTCAATGGGAGGCAGGGATGAGGGAAAACATGGGCTCAGTGCCGAGACGGCATCTCAACCCATGGTGACAGAGCCCCTCCCTCAAGGTCGGGCTCCTGAACGACCAGGAACATCCCAGCCCCCCCCCCCCCCCCCCCACCTAGGGTGGGAGGAAGGGAGGCGGACCGGAGGGGAAGAAGCCAAGGGAAGGACAACACCAATGGGGCAATGTAGGGTAGCGGGAAAGAAAAACCCAAATACAATACTGACAAAACTGAATAATTAACCCAGGTACAGATGGGGAGAAGAACTGGGTCAACACGCCGGTTACATACTACCCAGAGAGTACCAACCATGCGTGACCCAGAGCAAGAAAAAAAAAGAACCACCAAAAAGGTACAGGGCAAAAAATGCTGAGTATGGTCAAATAAAGGGAAAACACAATACACAGCACCAATATAAGTACATACACACAGTCACCAAGAAAAGTGACTGGAACAAATGGACAATTACAGAGCATGGTGTTACGGAAAACAAGGCACATGACTCTATAATGAACCAACAGGGCATAAAAAGAAATACTGAGTGCAGGCAAAGAAAAACCCACACACATGAATATATAAATACCCACAGTCACCTAAAGAAATGAAAGTGACTGGAATGAATGGGCAACTGCAGAGTATGGTCTGAAAGGGAACAAAACATAACTCTACAATGCAAAAACGAGACTAAAAACATGGTACAAAAAATAAAATGCTGGGTACGAGGGAAGGAAAACGCACAGCACTATAAATACACATCCACCAACAGGACAGACATTACACCCAAGTGACCTTAATAACGATAAAAGAAAAAGTGACACCCGAGGTGTATGGCAGGCAGAGTCCAAAAATAGCCGAGATGGCTCCGGAGATCTCCCCGCCCATTGTCCAGCTGGCGAATCAGGGGAAGAGAAATGTTCGGACGGCGAACTCTGGACCCAGATCCCAGGAACCCAGTCCACCGGCAGCCGAACCAGGCTGCCCAGAGGGAAACACAGACCAGTGGGGGGAACCAGATCACCGAACCGAAAGTTTTGCGGGTCGGGTCGTCGACCCGCATCACTCAACCACCAGGACCGTTGAGACGGACGAAGGGTCAGAGCGGATCCCGGTGGAAGAGGCTCAGGGGAGAGCCGATGACGAGGGCGGCGGGCCTCAGGGAAACGGCCACCTCCTCACCGGACCTGGACAACACTGGGGCAGCACCCACGTCGGACCCCGATCGGGCCTCAGGCGAACCCACGTTGGACCCCGATTGGGTCTCGGGCGAACCCACGTTGGACCCCGATTGGGTCTCGGGCGAACCCACGTTGGACACTGCACCAGAACCGACCTCCAACGTTGAACCCGGACCCTCCAGCACCACGAGGAACAGCAACTCCTCGCCGGTGACCCTGGAAGAAGGCTCAGAAGAGAAAACAGAACCGGGATCAGGATCACCGGCAGCGCCAGAACCCGGCGAGACGAGCTCAGACGCAGCGGGCAGCTGCACCCTGCTCGTCTCCCCTGGAGATAGGCTGAAGTGCTCAAAGATAAAAAGAGAGAAAAGAAAGGAGAGCACTCGCCTGATCTCGGGTTCTGACGCCGTCCAGGACTGCGAAGATCCAGGATCCGTCGTCAGGAGGTCGTTGTCAGGCTCCCATCTAGCCGCGTCGGGCCCCGCAGCCAGCACGATGGTCAGCGCAGCTTGAGATCCCTCCAGCTCAGGTAACCCCGCCGACGACCCACTCGGCGTGAAGCCAGAAGAATCTCGTCCCGCTGGACCGAACCGCTCCTCCGTGGAGACCCAGGGACGCTCAGTCGTCAGCGTAGACTCCACGCAGCAGTCAGTCCCCCTCCTCCGTCCGCAATGTAGCTGCGGAACCACAGGCCCTCTCCATATCCCACCACGTTGACCCGGAGCCGGGGACCGCTCGGCGGAGAGAGACACAGAGGATGCGGGATTAGGAATACAGGTTACAGCAGGTGGGGAGAGTTCAGGGAGCTGCGAACCCTGAACTTCTCCTCCAGGGATGTGACAGAGCAAATCATTAAGCAGGTGTGAAAAAACAATGACTTGCCTGCCCCCTGGAGGTTGAGTATCGCCTGCTGTAGTGGAATCTGCTTCTTCCTCTCCCCGCCCGGCGATAACGGAGGACCCCCCGGGAATTCGTCTGAGGGTCGCTCGCGTTGTCTCCAGCAGAGAGCTCACCAGGCCGGGATTCCAGGCACACACAGCGGTCAGGAAGCGCGTCGAGGAGGAGGGGGAAACAGCCGGGGTGAGCCAGCCCGAATGTCCAGGAATGACAGCGGGGGAACGAGGCTCAGGGGACGAGGCTGTAGAATCTCCACACTGATGAGGCGAAGGGATGACAGCTGCGTGGGAGGAACGGTCCTGACGATGACCCAGAACTGGATCCGGACGAGGTTCGTGCAGAGGTGACTCGGCGATGTGATGACGACTACTCCCAGGGAACGAAGCGAGGGGGAGACCCAGGATTCGCCGCTCCAGATCGGAGATCGAGACGAGGGAGGCGTCGAGCACGGGAAAGCTTCGTAGCCCTGAAGTCCTCACCATCAATCTCACTGCCGCCGCCACATGCCTGAAGGTGGTGACAGGAAACACAGTAGAGCTCGCGACAGCCACTCGACCCCGGACATAACTGCTGTCAGCTGCGGCTCCTTGAAGGGAATCCCGAGTGACGTGGCGCAGGTCGGGGGAAGTCCTCTGGTTGGCGCGAACTCCCGGACTGGAATAGCGGCAGGAACGGGACTCCGAAGCGGGGAAAGACGTCGCCCACTTCGACTCCCTGCCGGGATTTCCATCCACCCCGTGGAGCTTCTCTTGCTGTGTACCTGCAGCGTCTATCCTGGCACTGTCCTCCAGATGGTACAGAGAGTGAGGGTGACAGTCCAGGAGCTCCTCAGCACGGCCCGGACGCCAGCGTCCCGCGCCGGAGGCGTCGCGCAGGGCGAAGAACGTCCCGCCGACAGCCCCCGAGATGGACCCCAGCCCGTCGCCCCGGCGCCGGAAGTGACCCCTGGGAAACGGCACGCCAGCAGCGCCGACACCCGGACAGAAAGGTACATTTCCACAGCGACTCACGGCCGCCGGCAACTCTTCTGGCTGCGACATACTGTCATATCCGGCTCTAGGGAGCCGGGCAATCAGAGCCAGGGACAAGCCAGTGAGTCGTGATGGTTTATTTTGGGTAAGGGATAAGGGATGAGGAGAGCACAGATACTCATGCAGAGGTACACTCACAGGTTGCACAGCGCAGAGGTAAGCAGCTCGTACCGGACGTGGGGGTAACAAGACGTACATACTCACAGCGGGATACAAACACAGGAATGCTGCAAGAGGAGTATAAGCTGACACCAGACGAAGGGGCTTCAGCTTAGCAATGTGTTTATGTCGCAGCCCCGAGTCATCGAGGCTGCTCCTATTTATCCTCATTGGCAGCGCCCCAGCTGATGAAGACTAATTGGCCCCAGCCGTCCATAATGCTGCCAGCTGGGGGCCAGCTGAGACGCCGCTCAATGGGAGGCAGGGATGAGGGAAAACATGGGCTCAGTGCCGAGACGGCATCTCAACCCATGGTGACAACAATAAATCATTCTTCAGTATGAAGTTGTCAATTCTCTCATAGAATATTTTTTCAAGTATCTTGGAAAATTGCGGTAATAGTGAAATTGGTCTGTAGTTGGAGAGTTCCCCTCTGTCGCCTGTCTTGTAAATCGGAATTACTTTAGCTATTTCATTGCATTGGGAAATATACCTGATTGGAGAGACAGGTTACAGATATACGTCAGTGGTTTCACTATGCATTCGATAACAGTTTTGACTAGTAGCATATCAATACCATCGCAGTCAGTAGATGTTTTACTTTTGAACGATTTAACAATTTCAATGACCTCTCTTTCGTCTGTGTTCTTTATGAAGATGGTGTCTTTTACAGCAGTGTTATTGCATATTGAATCACCTGTTGGCACCGTAGTGGGTATTTCTCGGGCCAGTTTAGGTCCAATGTTAACAAAAAAATTATTAAATTCATCTGCAGGTGAAGCTAT